>JAQGAY010002016.1:0-12003 GCA_034698085.1 Polydesmus angustus
GAATCGAGAGAAAGTAAGAGGAAAGGAACTGATTAATGTTTTTTTGTAATTAACTGAAAAGCTTTTCACGAATAAAGGTGGCATTCGTTTCTGAATGTATTTTTTATTTTCGTTCAAATCTATAAATTAAATTGATTCGTAAATTGATAAAAATTTTTTTTTGCGATAACCAATATCATTTCTTAAACTAATAACTAAAAATTCGAAGAAGTGCAGTTAAAATTAAAAAAAACATCAACTTTAATTTTATTATTAATTGAATAAACAATTTCATGAAAAATAAATATTATTTTACTCCCGAGAGTTATGTTCTAGTAGAAGTACTAAAAATTAAGCATGCTCACATTTGACAGAAATTTCCTAAAATTATATAGATATTAAGAAAAACACATTTTACTATTTATTTATTTATATTGCAAATATACTAAAAAAAACTTTCAAGAATTTTTTGGTTTTTAAAACTAGAGTGCAGTAACTATAAAATGGACAAAACTCTTGAACACAATACAACAATTGTAACAATTGATTTTTTAAAAGCCAATATCGTTTGTTAAAATTGTAAGTTTTACAAAAATTGCCAACAAAGTTTTCCTTTTTTTAAAAAAAAATCTATACAAGCAATCAAAAGTCTAAACTTCAAAATTGTTCCAATTAAATGTAATTCCATTTTCGTTGAAAATGATCATGATGAAACGCTCAATCGGAATAACAACGTACTGTAATAGTTAATTCCGTGGTATGTACAGATTTAAGACTAATTAATAGTAAACAAAAAACGGAATTGAAAAAAAAAGAAATCCTGTTTATATAAATAGGTCGATCAAGCAAACCGCTCTAATTAGCTACCAAACAGCTATATATACGATAAAATGTAGAAGAGCAGTGTGAACATGCAAAAAAAATTACTTTCGGCAGGGAAATGGCAGTGTATCATGTCTATCAACACGAGATAAACAATTTCTATAACTCAAAATATACCGGTATATGCACCCCACAAATGCATATGAATCCCACGTACAAGATTAACAAATAAGAGCTATCAACGTTAGCGAAAGTTTTATTTTTTATTTTAATCTTAATAATAATAATACCAGTGAGCTTTATAAAAGCGCTAATTTGCTACATATGTTCAACGAACTCGTAATTATACAGTTTTGAAACAGCATTCGATTTTCATGAGGTACGGAAATAAATTTCTCTATAGATTTTCCTCCGTAAATAAATGCAACTGTATTCTTAATGGTGCCAGAAAGATCACATCCAACAATGCATCTGTCAAATATTACAGTGTACGAGTTTTACTTCTGTAAACGCATCACTTCAACACTACAAATTTTAGATGAAACGAATTTAATTTCTAACTCTGTTTATTTATATTTGCCGTATATACAGTAAGTTTATAAATACCGAAATATCAGCCATACCTATTTTTCAAAACTTGATAAAAATGTTATTATTTTACCAAGAAAATAAGTCACTTTTTTTAAAGCAACTTCGCATCTCTCCAGTTCGGCGTTTGTTAATTAAATAATTTTTTATGTTTACCCATTATTTACTACAATGTCATATATCCTCGTAATATGACGCAAATGATGTTATCTTATGAACAAGAGAAATTTGCTGTAAAAGTATGATCAAAGGCGGCTCACCTTTATTATGTGGTAGATCCCGTACAAATAAAAAAAATAAAGACGAATCAAGTACAGCGCAACCAAAGTTTTTAAACGATGAAATAACTGTACCTTCAAATCACAATACGCAGAAAATGAAAAAAAAAAACACTCATCCAATGAAAGAAAGAAAAATTAAAAATGCTTAACGCGCATGCGCTAAAACGCATCAATTTCCTTTAAAATGGAATGCTAATCTTAAAACATGTTTAATCGATTCGAATAATATTTTGATAAAAAAAAAATCGATATCTACATGAGAAAATGACAACACTAAAGAACTCAGGAAAAATGATAATAGATGACGTCGGCGTTGTGGGCGTGACGTCACGGGGTGGTAAAGCGTTTAAATGCGCGATGAGGTAAGGGAGGATAGGGAGAGAGAGGTAGAAAACGGTTGGTGGAGAAAATCGATAAGAAAAGCGGCGGAAGAGAGAAGAATGTTAAATCAAAAAGATTAATGGAGATTAATTTGATCTCAGCATTCGATATCATTAATTAACGTCTTAAGACTTTTAGTGGAAAAGAAAAGAAATTGGAGAGAATCTTCGCACACATTCTCAAGTGCACCAGAGATAACGCCTCTTTTTTTACATCTACATCAGTGACGTCATGCTTACCTGAGATTTAAATCTCTTTTCTTCTTCACTAAATTGGTCATCAACTCAGCTCAATAAAATTCGAAATTACGTCGACGTATTAAAATTACAAATATTAAATCAGAATATTTAAACGTTTTAATAAATAAAATTAATAACAGTTTCAGTTCCCTGTGCCTCAAAAATAGTTCCGGGAACTCATTGTTTTATAACAAAATTCTCTTTACGGAACTTCTAAAATCAGGCAGAAGCGCTAATAAACTATTATTTTTAATAGTAAACATATCCAAGTTTTTGAGAAATTAGAAAAAAAAAACTTACATTAACGTATTTTGTTATTAATTCTTTTTGAAATAAAGTTCTGATTTTTTTCAGGAGTAAAATAAAATCATATACTGATCTATTTGTGTTTATAATAAAATAATTATTGTTATTAGAACTTTTCTATGATAAAAACTGAAAATCTTAACATTTTAGAATTTCCTCCAAAGCAAATCTACACTGTATCCACAAAAAAGTGCACCCAAATGAAATAGTATTAAATCCCTTTACTAATTTAAATACGTATTTTAATGTCACATGGAAAAATTTTACTTTTAAGACTTTTTTTTGACATTTAACAGTTTTATTCTGCGTTTAAAATATCATCGTCACAATTTTCAAATACCGTAATGTCAAAATGGATTTTTTTAAATTTGAAAATTGCTTAGGATTTCTCTCGTACACGTTTGTGTTTACAATTTCTCAAATTAAAAAGCTTGACTTTAATTAACTTTTTTTTACAAGTCAAACAAACATCGAGAATATTTCCCAATCGTATAAAATAACCTCATGACTATTACAAAAAAAAAAAAAAATAAATAAATTTATTTCTTGAAATTGCGTCATAATTTAATTAGCATAAGTATTAAATACGTGGAAAGACAAAAATATCACGTTGTACGTGTACGCATCAAAATTCAGCTGATGTCATTGCGTTGTATTAAAAACGCTCCGTAAATATAAAGTCAATTGCAAATGCTTGTCAAATATGTTTAAGCCAAAGATAAAAATGTAAAGAAAAAGCTATTTAATTGCTTATATATTTAATATGCATGTACTAGATGTACTCAAATTTCTAGAAACAAAAATATATACTGTACAGTAATAAAATCGGTAAATAATGGAGAAGTCTGTTTTTGCTTTTTGTCTATAATTCACGAATTGCCGAGAAAATTAAGCCCTGTACTCACTTCGTTTAATTAAGGCTGCAAAAATCGGTTTTGTAGCTATATTCAAATAGAATTTCAAATAAATTGAACTAAAATCTAAATTTTCGATCAAAACTGAAATTTGACGGTTTGAAACAACCAAGGCGAGAACACAATTTTTAATTCCGGCAAATAATAACAACGACTACGTTCTTCAATAAAATTTTAGATACCGGTACTTGCTCATTTGAATTTGCTAATTGATTTTCAAAAATAAGATAATTTTGTAACACGGAATGCTCTATATGAAATATTTATGAAGTTATTATTCACTTGTTAAAGTAAACTACTGTATGCCTATAGGCTTTTATTACTCAGAATGATGATTATACAGAATGATCAAAAAGTCTATGTACAACCACCGCCACTTGTAAAAAAAATAATCTAACAAAGCTAAAAAAAAATCTTAAAGTTGTATCATTTATCAGAAAAACTTATAAAAACAAAAAAAATTCCTGTATACAAATTTTATTTTGAATTTACATTTTCCACATTTTATTTCATTAAGGTAGCAATGCACCCAAAGTAGAAACTTTACCCTAAATGTACATTATACCATTTTCACGTCCATTCTTAAAACCACAGCTGTGTTTTTATCTTTTAAATCTTTAATTCTGTACTTTTCAAAGTCTACTCTTCCAGTCTCTTACGTTGCACCAACGTCGTACGGTTGCTCTTGTAACAGTCGGACGAGTTTCCAAATTAGGAGGTTTAACCTTTACGGTTTACCGTATTTGGACTTGTTTATATACAGTATTCTCGTTTTAGTAAACCATTCAACGCCGGTATATTTTTTTTTACAATAAAAATTCTTATTTAGACGTTATTATAGCTATTGTAAGAATAATTAGTGTTTTGTAAATGTTTTAAATAAACAACATAAAAAGTGGAGTTAAACATAAGAACAAGCAAAAAATCTTAACCGGAAACTCTTTACACTGCATGTATACTGTATTTGTGCACTGATTTGTATTTTTCCTCATAAAACATTACTAATATTGTATTATCAATATAACTGACTTATGATGAGGCAAAAATTGTTAGAAATACAGCGTAATGCATTTGTATTTTGCAGTTAATAAACTTAACAGCGTTATGAATCGGGGACAAGAAATTGTATACTGTACATACTCGTACTTTTCAGACACCTTGTTTATATTCTATATTTCATTTCGTACATGTGCAAGATTCTGATAATATTTTTCTTCAAAAACCTCAAAACTTTTCAATACACTATAATGTAGATTTTCGTTTAAATTTATAATTATTGCAACGACAAATTTTATTCAGTTATAAAAATTAAATTTTCAATACACTTATTTTCGTTAAAAATAAATCCCACGCCGCAACATTAATCCTATCTTAAAAAATACACATAAAAGCCTTTACTCGATACATTTTTATTGCATTTAGTCAATTTTATTTTTACGTAAAGTTTTTTATAATTTTTTTTTTTTAAAGTGATTAGAATTCGGCGTGCGTTTTGGCGATAGACGCATCCGATCTTGATCTTGGATGGTCGCCCATCATTTTGTCCTCTGCCGCCAACGACCTCCATCTCCCCCGCTTAGCGTTAAGCTCCGCTGTCATACATATTCAGGAAGTGAATCGCCTCGGACTTGAATTGATAACCGAACGGATGAATACGAATATCTGGAGAAAACTTTTTCTTTTTTTTTCAAAAAAAAAAAAAAAGATTGGCGGTGGTTGCCATTAAAACTTTTCATTCCGATGCTACCGGATCGATATTATTTTAATATAAATTTTGTCCAAACTCTTTCTCTCTCCTTCCCCATTCAAAAAACCCTTCCAGTCCTTATTTGTATTTGAGAAATTTTTGTCATTATTTCGTATTTTTTTTTTTTTTTTTCTTTTTTTAATTCTTTCTATTGTTGACTTTTGTGCTCCAAATAGCAATAATACAAAAAATAAATAAAACGCTTATTTACCAATTGTAATGGTCTCAAACCAATTACACAAGTTTCTTTTTTCTATAATTTTTTTTGTTTCGCTAAAAAAAGAAGCTTTAGTTAATAGGAAGAAACAGCTAAAAAAAATAAACTTCCTGCTAAAACCGATCAAGTCCAAAAAAAGTCAGTTAATACTCTCTCACAAAATGATTATATAATTATAATTAAAAGGGAGAAAAAAAAACGTTCTACAATTATTTATTTTTTTAAAATAATTAAATGCAAATGAAAAGCCGATTGTTTTTAGTGGAATCAAGTGTTAGCCAGATGTCCTAAATGGAAGACGATTCCGTGTGAACGCGGAAAGCAATGAAGATAAAAAGAGGGTTAAGTGCCGAGATGACGTAAAAATACCGGAAGCGCCTCCCACGTATAAAATAAAACGGAAGAAAAAAAAATATAATAAATAGGATAAGCGTACTGATTAAATTACATGGCATTCAGAGCTTATCACTAGGCTGTAGTTTATTAACAATAAAGCAAACGACTTTTTTTCTACGCCCTCTAGCGGTCAGCTTCTCATCAAAACGGAAAAAGAAACGGAGGACGCTTTCTCACATACAAATTTACGTAATAAAAAAAAAAATACTGCACTGAAAGAAAACTTTTCGCACGTCCTTCGAAAGTAAAGAAAAGTTGCGGTCTCACAGCGAAGGCTTAACTAACTATGCTTCGGTTTCGTATACCGGTAGCAACAATTCTCAGTTTTCATTAGAAGAACTTTTAGAAGTAAAATTTCTAAAATTCTTTCCAAGTTGAAACAGTATCGTCAACATTAAATCCCTAACAAACTATCGTACATGGTGGTCATGCATTTTGTGTTGTTTTCAACATTGTTTCTACCTTGGTTGTAAGTACGGATGAAAATACAGTATTACTGTATTTTTTTCTTTTTAATGAAATTTAAATAAATTCATGCAAAAAATTCGTTCTTTTTTCAATGCGATTTGATTATCCGGGTATTTGCGCATCCAGACCTCCCCTGACAGTGATTATTCCGGATAATCGACGGTCTATTATGCTGTTCGAAATTATAATATTGTATGTTCTCGTACACTACCGGTAATAAACAATAAAAAAAACCACAATGTTAATTATAATTTACTAAACTTTAAAAATTATAATATTATACCAACCTATTGGCTACCCTTTTATTGTCCGGTTCTTTTAAATATTGCATTTATTTGATCAACAAATACTGGCTTTTAGTGCATTATATAGAGTGTCCCACAGAGGACGCACTTTTTAAACAATTAATAAATTAATTAAATTTTATTAGCTGCATTCAGTTAATAATCAAAAGTCACTATTAAAGACAAAAGTAAAAGTATTATTGCAAGGTCAATTCAAAATTTAAACTTCTTGGACTATGTTCACTTAAAAGATAGAAGCTCAAAAAATATTTTGAATTGCCCCTTTTTTTTCTTTTTTTTCAATAATTTGCGTCCCTAAGGAACCTTGCAATAATACTTTGACTTTTGTCTTAAATATGACTTTTAATAGTTACCCGTACTGAATGCAGCTAATGAGAATGTATTTATTTTTATATATTTATATTTAGCAATATCTCCGATTTAATAATAAAAAAGAACATATGTCATATGACCTCTACAACTGAGTCGGCATGTCTTAACGCGCTTAACGATTTCTAATCAATTTGCCGCACATGCCGAGACCCAGCCGGCACATGTGCGTGTGCGCTTTAGTACCTCCCGACTCATTTAGAAAGGTCATATGCCAAATTTTCATTTTTATTATTAAATCGGGAATGTTGCTGAATGTAAATATATAAAAATAAATACATTCTCATTAAAATTTAATTGATTTATTAATTTTTCAAAAAGTGCGTCCTCCGTGGGACACCCTAAAATATGAAATATGATGTTACTATAGGGCCTATAGTAACATCATATTTCAAAAATCATTAATGTTTTAATTTAACTAAAAAGTCCGGATAATATATACCGTATATATTTTTTTTATTGTTGATCGTCAAGCGACGTGGTCTGAGTTAACAGGTATACAGAAATGCAATTTAAATATTAAGTTATTAACAGACTTAGTTAAATCGTTACAAAAAGGAAATGAAAGTCTTTCACTCCACAAAATCAAGGTTCAATTAAAATAATATAGAATAAACAAGGAAATAGTAATAATGATTGTTATATTGGTCCGCAGTATCACAATTCAAATATAACAAGCTAAAATAGTATTTATGGACGAATTGCTTTATGAAATAATAATTAGACATTAATAGTTTGGATAATGCTTGGAACAAATAAAATTAGGTTAAGTACAAATTAATTTTGAAAAATTTTCATAATTATCTCGCATCTAAGATCAAACAAATTAAGTTTTTTAAGTAGTCTTTTAAAATGAACACACTTTTGGTCACATTTATCGCAATTATTGGAAAGATCTCTTATCTCATTAGGAATAGCGTTGAATATTAATGGGCCAGTTGACTTAATTACATTTCAATAATGAATGGACTTAATCGAAAATTATTAAATCAATTTGAAATAGAAAGATGAAGAAAAAAAGTTATTTCGCAAAATAGCTCAAGTGATGGATCAAAATCCGATAAATTCCGGTTCCGAACAGAAAGCGATAAAAGTCTAAAGAGCGACAATGTTGTTAGTTGACGCAGGTTGAAGAATGAAGAAAAGCTAGAGAAAATGAAAAAAGGGTTGAAGATGAAAAGGAGCGGAAAAAGAAAATACAGTATAAAGGGGGTAGAAGATGAAGAAAGAGAGAAGGAAAGAAAGGGTTGAGGAAAGAGATCCGTGAACGCCGTGGTCAAAACCAATTACAAAAATTCAACCGCCATTATACGTCCTCGTTTCCTAATCGATGAGGATAGCCAATCGTCCGCCACTATAGTTTTCCGAGCAAATGACCGAAAGAGTGGAACGCGAGTGGTCAAGCGGTCAAGCAAAAAATAAAAATAACGGGAAAAAAAACCGTCTGTTAGCAATCGTTCTTCTCAATCCAGCTACTACTACCTCTCCATCATTTCTAATTAACTCAACTTTTTCTTCTAATTATCTTTTTAGAAAAATAAATACTAATTCTCTCTCCTGGCGTCTTTGCGTTGTTCCGCTGCCTTCAGTTACGTCATGTCGACGTAAACGAAGTAGAGATGTCAAGCAACTCGAGCGCGATTAATTCAATCAGCTCGCGCGAAGATAGTGATGCGATGCACGTGAAATAGAGCGGCCATTTTGAGTTAATGACAAAAGTCGACGACGAGGGGCGCTCCGAACGCACGTCATTTCCCATTACGAGAACTCGTCAGAAAAGCTAAACCGATCCCTGTTCCTATCCAACAAAATAATAGTCTTTTTAATAAAGTCAGGAAGACATTGTTCGCGACAACTACCAAGTACATAAATGCGAGGTTTCTCTAGTTTGATTTAAATCTCGTTTTATAATGGTCGCAATTTGTTATACAATGCGATTAAATCTAATCGTGTGATGCAACTTACAAAATGAGATTAAAAAATAAAGGTTAACAGGAATGATGAACCAATTTGTAAATATGCGCCTACCTTTTTTTAAAAACTCAATTAGATTATTACAGTATCTTGTTTTAGAAAAAGGTTTTATATACTGTACTAAACCCCGCTTTAATCTCGTTAAGAAAAACCAATATTTTTACTAGCAAATGTTTTAAAATCAGATTTGGAAATTACCATACAAAATTCGCCATTGAAACGAGCGCGAAGCACATTTGGTAAACAAAAATACCAAATGTAATTATAGTGGCTTTTACAGGCTTCATTCATAAAATAACTACATTATGTTAAACATTTGTTGTTCTATAATACGCAACAATAATACTAAACATAACCAAAGCATTTTTTTTTTTTACAATAATAGTGCTTAATACTCTTCTTAATAACTTTTTACAATCGATTTTTCAAACCATTTTATAATAATAACCTACAGTATTTCGCGTATGTATTTTGCCTACCGACATCAAATAAATATTAACCTAAAATAAAAATAAAACAAATATAACAACACCGGTTTTTTAACTATTCATTTCATTTTTCTGGCTAATTAGAACGGGTTTGGAAATTGCATTTGAAATTTATTTACTTCTAGACTAATTATAATGAATTAAAAACGATTTTTACGTTAAAGACGTTATTTAGATTTATTTACCACGCAAAATACACGGTTTGCTGGCAATATAAGAAGTAGTTCAAGTTACGTATGTTTTCAACAATTCGTATAACCTTTGTAACCTTGTTTCCAGTCCGATAAAGGATTCAGTAAAGCTTATTCGTTCAAACCTCTTTTGAATAAAATCACTTCCAGCAATCTCGTTTTTAAGTTTTAGAAAAAGTTTTTCATCCGCAAAATTAGTGGCGATGCGAAGCCAATTTTTTGAATTTCAAAAATCAAATTTTATTTCCAAAAAGCCCTTTTGCTTTTACACCTATAATATGCGAAATATGGTAGTACAGTAATTTAATTGATTGAAACCTATTTCAAAGTGCGGTAAACCGTGGAAGCAAAGTACAGTACCGCACTTCTTCTTTAGGATCATGGTTTGAATTTTGAATTTTTTTTAAAGTTCCCAACAACATAATGAAACTAACAAAAACCAAATACAGGTAATAAAAAATAACCATTTTACCATGGTAACTTAACAACCAAAATAAAATTTGTCATATTAATTGTGTAGTACATGTATAACTGTATATGGAGAAAACAAAACTGTAAGTAGCATGAAGTAATTCTAAGATACAGTATATTATTACATTGGTGAAGGCAGCAGGTGCCGAGCACATGGTTTTCCAGAATCACAATGACTAAAAAAACACTAAAACGTTAAAAAAAAATAAAAGCTGTCGAAACTATGCAAAAATCGGTTAATATTATCCTAGAACAATAACACGCCCTACTTCAACAAATATCTCAAGCCTCACACTGCTAATTTGTATTTCTCCCAATTTTCCTTAATTTATTTACGTTACAAATGCCATCTGCAAATTAAAATATCGTCGCGCATGCGTTTTACAAGGTTGAACTCGCGCGCCCTTAATTTAAATTGAAATCAGCGTCGACGAATTCGTCTCGCCCGGCGATAGAGTCTGGTGTGAAACAAAATAAGGTGGTAATATCCGGTATGCGAGTGTTTTCACGTGTTCGAGATAGAGAGGGCGGGAGGGAACGGCGGATCAAATGGGTGGTGGGAAAAACTTAAAGTTGTCTTCGCTGACATTGAAAGCCGCAACAGCCTAACAAACGTCACTCTCACTTTCAGCTTTTAATCCAAAGCGTGATATGTGATTCCATCGCCTGCATCTACCCTATGCCATTGCCTCGGAACGTTTCTTCGCGTCTAAGGAATCCCAACGCCGAAAAGCGGTTGCTTAAAAAAACGCAAAGTCACAACTTGTATTTTGTGATTAAAGCGTCAATCTCCATTAAATTGCATCTCCCACCCCCTCGCCATCTCCCCGAACCATCCACCACTCCCCCTCAGCTGCACTTCCGCCCCGCTCTCATTCGACCATCGCAAATCCCTCCGCTAGTCGCGCGCATGTTTATCAACTCGTAAGCCCTAAATAAGCTCGTGCTGTTCTCAAATTAAAAAAGAGAATTAGGAGAAAAAGTTTATCGAGTAAAAGATTGAACAACGCGGCGAGTGACGTCATGTGTCTAGTCGATAAAAATTTGGACGAAATCGATCATTTTTGGTCTCGGTTTTTTGTGTTTTGTTTAATAAACAATGCCATGTTTTCATACAATTGGGTTGGTCAGCGGATGTGATCATTTTGAGAGCGGAAATCAAAACAAATCAGAAGTCTATCCCGATTATACTGGTGCAGTATTATGACATTCATAAAATGAGATAACCGGCATTCATCGCCTACTCGTCTGCTTCTTCTGCTTATTCACGTACCGGTAAATTTTATCACGGTACGGTGCTCGATTGTTGGTTGACATTTTGCATGCATTCAATCAGTCATCTGCGCCTGTGAATAATAAAAACGAAGAAGCAGAATTTAATGGCGCAAAATATTTCGATTGACTTGTTTTATTAAGCAGAATCAGAACGTGTGTAATAAAAATGGAAAAAGAAAAAAAAAACGTAATTCAATTCAATTCAATTCAATTTTTTTTTTTTTTTTTTTGATGTTAGTTCATTAGTTAAAAATGTTTAAGCGTCAATAATAATTATTTTCAAAAAAATTACAACAGATATGAAAAATATAAATCACTTAAATTTTAATTGCGTTTTCTTTTAAGACATTTTTTAATTACTGTACTCGTAAAATTTAATTTTCAGTTTTTCCCATCGGAAAATTAGGCTACATATCTGTTTAAAAAAGGACATCTCCAAACCATACATTAAAATTAATCATTTTATATTACACGTACTTTTATAAACATACATAGATCAATATAAGCGTCTAGTTTACTATTGAAAAAATCAGAACTAAGTTCCAACAATTAATACTTTTTCTTCGATTAATGAAAAACTGAGTTTGTCGAA
>JAQGAY010002017.1:0-11998 GCA_034698085.1 Polydesmus angustus
AAAAAAAAACCGCTTAAAATGCGCTCGCTTATTGTGCGATCACGCTTATAAAATTATAAACCCGCTTATAGTGCGCTTCACTCACTAATTTTTTTAAAGTTATTTCAAATAATTTACTGTACATGTATTTAAAAAAATAATAAAAATAAAATTAATTATCGAAACAAAAATAATACAATCATATGAAAGTAAAAAATCTTGTTTCGCATGACATGTGTGACTCTGAAACTGAAATGTTATACCGCCGTGAGGGAACGCGAATCCGCGGCTATAGTCCGAGCCTTCAGACTCGTGAAAATACAGTGGCGAAATATACGAGAAATGTTTTTTAGATTAAATGTTTACTATTACATACTTGATTATATATAAAAGTAGATGGTCCAAGCTTCATTTTATCCAAATCCGTTAATCGTTGCTCGCATTGTTTATCAAACTGCGAGGATTTCAATCGGCATTATTATCTTCCGCGGCTGCGCTCAAACACATGTAGGCTACCGGTTATAGCAACACAAAACGTCAAAATACGCGAATTTTATCTACTATTATCTACGCTTCAACATTTTGAAAACCGTCAATAGTATATCAGAAATAAAATTAAGTTAATCCAAACACTATAAAGAACCGAAATCCGCCAATAATTGATTATAAGTGGCCAAATTCCACACCGGCGAGCGCGAACATGCATCGGTCGAGCTACCATTTATACAGAATAGCAAAATGCACATTTATTTCGCTCTCACCTCACAAAAATGTTTCATATGGCATAAAACTACTTCAAACTAATTTCTATGAACATTAATGAGACTGTTGATAACCCGCGTTAACATTAATTTAACAATGTTGTCCAATTTGCTACTCCATACCAATAAAACTTGGTATGGAGTATCAAAGTATGAAAATTACTAGAAAAAATATTACCGGTATACATATTAATATAATAGTTTGCTGTTTTGCGAGCCATAGTCTTGTTTGAGGTTATCTTTGATTTTGACATCGAAACAACATAATCGATAACTAATATATCGCATCATTTCGATAACATCTCCGCACTATGGTACCCGAACGATCGCACCTGAATGATTGCTTCACCCGTTGAAAGGGTAACGACGAATGGTGCATCGACAAGAGATCGACGTACTTTATTGTACAAACCAAAGTATTCACAAATTCTAAATATGGAAGAAATGTTAAATAAATCATCAACTAAACAACGGCCAAGTGCAATTTGTGTTCTGTAAAGCCATCTGAACGCATTCGTGCACAAATTCTGCATCAAAATCAATCATTATTTAATATTTGCCGGAATTTATAATTCGTGACTTCTTTAAATTTGGAGCATATAGTCGTGAGCGCTTCACTTCAATGGATGCATGTTCAGGTGCGCTCGTTCGGGTGCGATTCTCCTGGGTACGAAAGTTCGTAGCATAAGATTTCGATTAATACACGATAATAATTTAATTATAACAAATATCGACGTAATCGATATAAATAAAAATAAGTTTGTGAATCTATAATGGCGCTGACAGGTTGTGTAAAGTGGGATCATGGAAGACGAAAAGAATAAAGTTCATCGATGGTTTGAAACCTAGGAATAGACGGAGAAAGTGACATGTTTGTGCCCTGTACGCATTCGGGATGGAAAACGTAAGAAAGGTAGTGTTTATTAAATTATTTATGTATTATTCAAATTGCGGTTAAAAACAAGTAATTTATTGAAAAATGGCGACATTGGTAAAAAAAAATGTCGACGAAGGTCATCGTGAGGAAGGAGGTGAAAAAATAGTACACTGTACAGTACATGTATTATCCCTTGAACAACTCCATTGGACCATGTGTTAAAAAAACTGCTTAAAGTGCGCCCGCTTACAGTGCACTCGCTCATAGTGCGCCCGCTTTATAGTGCGGCTGTATTTTGGTCCCCAGAGAAAAAGTCCGTTTATAGGAAGTTCAGTGTACTGTATAGGAATTTTAAAAATTATTGTAAAATTTTTGAAAAATATTTTTTTGTTTGCCAATTACAGTATGCATGACATGTATCGAAAAAAAATAATTGGATTAAAAAAAAATATT
Source organism: Polydesmus angustus (assembly GCA_034698085.1). Lineage (NCBI taxonomy): Eukaryota > Metazoa > Arthropoda > Diplopoda > Polydesmida > Polydesmidae > Polydesmus > Polydesmus angustus. Next base: position 2,071 of record JAQGAY010002017.1, read on the forward strand.
TTTGAGTAGGCCTAAATGTTTAATTTCAATAAGAAAATACTTCAGTTACAATTTAAAGCATTTCCCGGATATAGTGCGATCCCGCTTATAGTGGCAATTTTTTTCGCTTGAATCGCACTATAACCGGGTTTCAATGTACAATTTTTTTTTTTTTTTTTTTGGCATCGTTTGGCGGGAGCCTCGGTAGCTGTCTGCTACTATTTAAGGTTTGATTACATTAATGCGATATTTGCTATGGCGATATAATTTTATCGCGAATTTTATTGTTTTTAGTAAGCTTATTTAATTAAAAACTTGTTATAATAATCATTAAAAAATTATACATGTATTTTAATAGAAAAATTATTTTTATTTAAAAATAATATTGTATGTTTTTTAAAATTAAATTTTTTTTTAAATTTTTAGATTGTGTACCGGAATTTGCCTTATTAGTATCGTTTCGTGTGATTTTGCCTTATATGAATGTGCAGCATCTTGATCGAAATTGTTAAAATGTCCGAAGCTGAGTGAATTCATATTTTATGAAACAAATTACGGTAACAATTTTTGTCATTTTACTGGATCTTCATAAGATTATTGTGCCAAATTAGGAAACATCGTCACCTGCGAACTACAATGTGAAATTTCATCAACGTGAATCGATGGTCTTCCGACATTTTAATTCGGTATAGGTTACAATTCCCTTCTTCCATCATTATTTGTAATATGTCAAGCTGTTTTCACGTTTCCCACCATTTAATTAATCATCAAGCGTTGAGGCTGGGGATGATCATTTCCAGATCGAGCTTCGCTGTCCATCAAGTTTCAATATAAAGATCTATTTCTCCTACACTTTAATTGGGGAATGAGAACTGTGACACAGAGATCATTTTTCTCAATAAAACTGTTTTGTGTTGAATGGAAGAACGATAAATGACTATCGCCAGCGGCTTAGTCGAAATTGATGCACATGCACCAATCTGTATTATACTGATATATATAGATTGAATCTAAGAAAGTTGCGTTTCTCGAGATAAAGGTTTATTCATGTTGGGTTTTCCCTATCCACTCAACTACAATAGAGACCATTTGCCATTGAAAATGAATGGTCCAAACGCGGACAGAAGGAGAAGAGAGAAGACGAAGAAGAAAAAAAAAATAATTCGACATTGGTAGAAAGTTGGGAATTGAAAAATAGAAGGCTTTTGTGGAGAGTCGAGTGAAAGTGATTGCTCGAAATTAAATGAATAGGAGGGTTGGCTACATCTGAAGATGATTTCGATGATGGCGAAAAAGTGAGAATCAAATCGAATGTACAAAAAAGGCAAGTATTTTTTTTTTTTTAGTATCTCTTCAAATTTTAAGAACATACTGAATAGATTTTATGAACATTTACAGCGGGAGCAATTCTCAGCAGAAAACTTTAGTTTTTTCACTTGGTAAATGTAAACTTGATTGGCACGAAAGGACGAAACCGACATTTGGACATCTATAACGTCAACCGCCTTTATTTCACAGTTGGCGGTCTACTTTTATTCCGCGGCATTGTGGATCACCTCCAAATTTACAACTCCCGATAATAGGACGACCCCCGACATCATCCTATCAATGCAACAGCTTTGACAAGGTAAACACCATTTCCATTACATTTATAATTTAAGTCAAATTTATATGCGGTATAATATTTTTTTTGCGAAACAAGTGTGCAGATTTGTGTTACCTTGCGTTTCCACTGATTTTGTTTTAGCCCCGTGCAGCTTATTAGTATGTTGTAAGAAAAACGAGATGTTATAATACGGTATTATGGAAAATCTAGAATCAATTTACTGGAGCTAAGTACTTTTATACACACTGATTGAAATTGGGTATATTTTTAATTTATCTAATCGATTTTTGATTGCTTATTTTATTCAGCGGGTAAACTGTAGCTGCTTACTGTGTTATAGCTAAGAATATCTTCGCATTTAATTGCTTTTTTTTTATTGAAATTTTTAAGAGCTCACTTTTTCCTATCTATTGTAGGGATCGGAAGAACCATATTATGAAATGTAGTACGTATAAGCCGAGGTATTTATTTTGTATCGCTTTTTAACTTACATTACAGTAAAGACATCACAAAATATCCTGCGTGCATAAGTATCAACGGTCTAGTTAACGTGGACAATTATTTACCTCGACTCGAGGCGTTTTTATACAGTTTTCGTTAGGTTGAAAACGTATTGAAAAGTGTGAATGCAGCGAAGCATTTACGTGACATAAACTTTCCTTAGGTAGATCACGTCTACAATGAGGTTAGGATATCATGAAGTCGGGTTAACAAAAAAGTTCGAACCTACTCACTAACTTAATACGGGGGTTATTTGTAACAAAATGTATTTGTTTTTCATTCATGCATGGCTATGGGAGAAAAAGAGCGAGCGAGAGAAAACGTTGGAGTTTTGACTTGATATAAATCGAAATATGGTAGCGCGCAGTCAATCTACAAAAAAAAAAGACTTATATAAAAAAAACTATTATAATATCGAAATCTAAATAGAAGTGTGCTTATGAGTATATTTAGGGAAGTTGGATACTTCAAGTAATAATAATAGTGTATCGTTTTCGGGTCCCACTCGATACGCTTCTTGCGCGCGTGCATTCACGGAGTTGCCGGGCGAACGAAGAGCGAACTGGTATTGAATGAATAAAGAAGTAGTGGCGGTTGAAACCTAATATACTTAGGTTAAACTCGAGTCGCCGTTCCATGACGGTGATCCTATTTAGGACCAGTAAAAAGCTCTCAACGTGTGGTTGCACATTTCAAAAAGTAGCAACTTTATTAAATTAAATATCACCGAATCGTACACCTACTGGGACCTTATTAATACACTATAGCCGCGTAGTGACACCATAAACGTGACCAATCCAATTTACAATTTAAATCTAATTATAATTGCATTTTTATTTAATTATTCGTTGCCGTAAAAAATACTCGAGTTTTGACCATGGAACCGTAAATTAGAATGGCGTCGGGTATCCAAGTTTTCAGTTTACCTAGGCCATGGATTAGATAAATTAGAGATCGTTTAGATTTTATGTATAAACTCTCATAAAATAAATTCTGCAGTTTATAAATTCTCAAAATCGCCTGAAAACACAATGTAAGTTATTTTATTGCCGGATAAAATAATACCTGTAATAAAGATGCAGCAACATTTTTATTGTTTATAGGGGGGAACAATGCAACTTTCATGGTGCGAATATTATTTAATTTGGAGAATTGAAAAGCATTTTTGTGAAGTAAGTTTGAATTTTAGTGAGAAAGTGAGATTGACAATTTTAAAGAAAAAAGTGTAGGCAGATTAGCTACGCTTAAAAAAGTTATGAAAGCCGAATATTGAAAGAAATTGGTTGAAAACATGTGACTTATAAAGTAGTTTATGCGCGGATATAAAGTCGCTTTTAAAAAGGCAGAAGCAAGGAAGGTACTGTGTAGTGTAGTTGAGTAAAGCGAATTTTTATTTTCTGTACGGTTGGGCAAATGCGCAAGAAACATTTGTCACCAAAGTCTCTACTCTGCCGTTCTTTTCAAGCTCATCTATTCAAAATAATCGTTTATATTGGTGAAGTGAAGCGACTGAATGAAGTACTCTTTTTGTCCCTACTGACTAAATGACATCGATATCCTCGGCGTTTAGGACGGCGTGCTAGTTTTTATCTAAAGAATCTCGCATTGACTAATACCTCCGTCGAGCACTGAAAACGTCAAGGTGTGAAAACACCTCGGGGAACCTTATTGTGTCTCCTCACAACAATACTTCGTAAAAGTTAAACATAGGCCATTTAAGCTCGGTTACTCGCGTATATATTTTTCAAGGGAAGCAACTGTTGGCAGTTTTATTTGGTCCAATTTGCAATTTGAAGCGGCAATATGAGCGTTTTTTATTACGCGTCACCGAATTTGCTTAACAGATTCGAAAATTAATTTATAAGTGATAATTTTTATTAGACGAATTGACAAAGTAGGAATTTTTTTATTACAAATAAATAAGTAAGAATACCGTAATTTAATATTGTGTTCACAAATATGGAATTAGCATTACCGGTATCTGTTGAATTTTTTTTTAAATTTTAACCGCACTATTCTTTTTTTTTAAATTAATAATCAATTTGAAAATATTTTTTTCCCAAATTTAAAAGAATTTATTTTACAAATTATTTAAATTTTTTTGAATACTCAAATAGGACTGCTAAATTTCGCTTTTTATTCTCAGTATTAACCAAGCCGCGCGTTTGCTAGTTTTTATTTATTTATTTATTTTGGTAAAAAATCTTTCACTTTTGTTTTTAAATATATAATATATATATTTTTTTTGTTGTTAAATAAATTACCGGTATATTTTTTGGTAAGAAATATTTCCCTTTTGTTTTTAAATTATTATTTTTTTTTAAATACCGGTAAATTATATTTTTTAGTATTACGGTAAATAAATTTTATAAGCATACATTTTTTTATTTGGTACCGGGTATTGTACATATTTTTACTAATACCGGTGTGTGTAATTTTTTTAGACCATACTAATTATTATTTATGAGAGATATTTACTGTTATGACCACCGTAATTGTAGATAATTTTTTAAGTTAAATTATATTTTTGATTTGAACTACAGCATGTAGGCTAACTGTATTGCTTATTTTGTTATTCAAGCTGTTATCATTATACAGTAGACCTACTCATTTATAAAACAATCAGCATTTTTATTGTATTTAATTAGAATGTCATTTATTTGATTTTCGCTCGCAACATCTTCGGTTAATAAAATCCCCGAACGCCATGTTCAAGTGCATATTCATATCGCAGTCGGACAAGGACGGGGAAATTATTACAAGTGCGACGTAATCATTCTTTCGGGTTATGTTTTCGACTTGCAAAAATGGCGTCGATGGCGGTTGAAAGTGAGATATTATTTAGTTAGTAACAAATGCAGTTTGTATCAATAAACAAGGCTGTTGATCGTTTCTTCATCTACGCGAGATGGCAATGCGGTGCGGTAGGCGAATAAGTGCAGGTGATCCTCTGTTCACCATCTGCTGACATGTTATAATCAACTTATTGCTTTGACGTTGTTTGGAAATTTGATTAATGATAGCGGTTCTTGTGTGTAAGTGCGCGCGCGGATAGAGAGAGAGAGAAAGAGATAGAAAAAAAAGTGGAAGCAAACGCTATAGCGCATACACGGCGTTTGCACTTTAATCTAACACAACGTTAAAAATTAATAAATGATCCGTAAATAATATTATTAGAGGATGGAGGAAAGGAATAGGATTGAGAGATGCAGTGACGGGATGTTCTGACATTTTGAATCTATGGCATTCAAATTCAATTTACGATCAATAAACATAATTAACATAAACAAAAAAAAGTATTTTCTTTTATGTTAATTAAAGCGATAGATTTTTTATTTTTTTTAAATAAAAAAATTAATACTCAAACGCTGTTTATTGATTTTACAATTTAATAAACATTCTAGAAGAAATGAATATATTTTTTTTGTTATTTGCTGTTTCAAAATGAAGTTTCATTAGTGGTTAATAACAAATAACAAATAAATAATTTTTTAATTTTTTTTTAATTGGCGAGATTAGACATGTCACATGAGCTGGCAATTTAGTTTTTGAGTGGAGTTTGTTTTAAAAATTATTATTTAACTGCAATAAATAAAGCAATTAATAAAAGTATTATTACAGTAAATTAAAGCTTTTAATTAATGTTATAATTAGCCGTGGTAGACAATTTTGCTCCGAATCTGTTTTTGGCATGAGGGGGAGTAAGTCCATACTTTGAATTGTAAACAATATTATTTTGTTTCGCATTACTCATGGTATTACGGGTTCGATGGAACAATAATGCACACCAATAACATCTGAATTGATATTATTTCCGCCATAATTATATTCCATCTACAGTGAAATCTCTGTACCGAAACCAATAGGTGTAAATAAAGTGTGTAAAAAAAGAATGTTTTTAAAGAAAAAAAATATTTTTTTTATGTGTATTAAAATTTTAAAAACTCTGGGTATACATTTTTTAACTAGAATTTTATTACCGGTACTAGAACTTTTAGTTAAATATTTAGAACCGCACTCAAAATTTATTGATTTCCAAAATCAAGGTCTGTGAAATAGAGATCTTTATCGGAAATGGAACTTAAAATAGGTGGTTACGGTCTTGTGATAGAGGTGGTCTTTTATTGAAAGAGCATTAATATGGGAAAGTTAGAAGGATGAATTTGAGATGGTCATGAAACGGGAGGGGTCTTCAGTGAGAGGTGGTCTTAATGAAGAGTTTAGTTTTTTTTAAATTTGTTTTGAATGATTAATTACTGTATAAAGTTTCTTAAACAATATACCGGTAATTATCTAGAAGTTTTAATACTTAATTTGAAATTATTAGGTTAAAATTGTTTGAAGTGGCAAATAGCAGAATTCAATAACCAATATAATTTAGGTCATTTAGCACTTCTTTTTGAAAGAACGTAAATACATGTGGAATACAGAGTTTAACATTTTGTTGTTCTTCAAAAATGTTACGCTCACGTTAGCCCATATTTTATTTTTACATTATGCAAAGGACACGACTTTCGACATGTACAAATTACCTTATAAATAAAAATTCAACAGCTAACTGCAGTGGAAAAATATTCGAAATTTGTTTTTGTTGTGCATTCAGAACGTTGATTAAACTCTACCATTTGTCAAACGTGTTTTGCAAATGCGAGATTATAAACTACGCATTAAAATGTCGAAACAATTTCGCCAAAGTCGTGATGTATCAAAATAAATATAAGATTTGATTTGATTATGATTTGGTTTTGTCTCTCCCTTTTTTTTATTTTTCGGATTTCCGAAAAGCGAGAGACGAACTCTCAGGATTCGTAAACATTCGCGTGTATAGTAATCACCATATTTTGACGTTCAAATTAATAATGGCATCTCCATTCGGGGAGTTTGCCTATTTTGTTGTCTGTCAACTTAGATAGAACTGTTCCACCGTCACAATGTATACATGCGCAAGTGTTGATAATGATGAATTAATGCTTTTAGCGCCAAATATATCCTACTGCGCAAACTCGATTTCTCTTTTACTTTTGTTAAATAAATTACCAGCCGAATGCGCTGGGTGCATTAAAACGAAAACAAAGAGTATTTTTTTTTTGTTTTGTTCCTGTATGAACACATCTTCCTAAATGATGTCAACGAATTGAAGAGGAAAAATGAGAGAAAAAAAGATAGTTTAATCTTCTTAATAGGAATATTATTCAATTATCGTCTAACCTTCTATGTGTTAATTTCATACAACACATACTCAAGTTTAGTACGTATAATGCTATTAAGTAAAGGGTCACACATTTAGGATGAAATGTTGTTGCATGCACGCATGCTCAGAGGACGTAAGCCAATCGATTGGCTAATGTCAACAGTGGAAATTAGAATTTAGAGTATTTTTTTTTTCTTTCACGTTGAAAAAACAACGCGAAGAAAGTAGAGTTTAATAAAAACAGTAAAAAAAATAAGAAGGGCTTTTAATTACATGCTGGACTATTTTTATTGGTTTTTTGTTGACAGTTAATTATTAACCTTTGTAATAGAAATACTGTGATATTTCTGGATCTTTTGATTTAGATTTAGTGATTTAAAGTTTTAGCGGCAACAAATGAAATTTTATTAACCGAGGTGAAATTTCGTTAAGCAAGATTTTGTAAATCTTTTTTTTTTGTTGGTTAAAACTAGATCTTCTCGTGGGAACGAAATATTAGTATCAGTGCCATCTATAAGATGGTCAAAGTTATTATAATAATAATAGTCGAGTTCAGTAGCTTCTAGAGCCAGGTTTCTTAACGTGGGGTCTACGCCCCACCAGGGGACAATTTGATCAAATAGGTTGAGAAACACTGCTCTAGCAACTAAACAATTTTGAAACGATAACCTAAAATCAAAAAGAAGGGGGGGGGGGGGGGGTCATTTTGCATACTCAGTTTTATTATTCATTGTTCATGAATGATGCAATGTACAGTATATGATAAAATACTCGTAGAATAAAGTACAAGTTTAACAAGAGCTGACAAAAATAAATATTTAACAACAGTAAAATGTATTATTATTTTTTTAGTCAGTTTACCGTTTAGCGCACTCAATTTTCTAGACAGCTCCCATTGGTTGTCAATATTGAATTTTTAAAAATTATTTTATAGTTACTTAGGTTAGTGAACAATATTAGACGAAAAGTGAAATTTGAGATTACGACTTTAAGCTAATTTAAGTTTTTTTTTACTTACGAGTATAATCTGTTGTTTCATTTCACTGTTAGCTGCGAATTCGTTTTTTGGATTTTAAATTTTAATGTTAATAGGGAAATTAAATAAACATAATAACAATTAATTTAAATATACTGTACAGTAACTTTATATACCGTACGGTATTAAAACGTTTAAAGAAAATATTTTAATTAGACTTTTTCATTAATTTTTAAAATAAAGAAATGTGATAATAAGTGGAATTAAAAAGAATTTTCCAAAAATCAGAATTTTTTTTAATAAAAAAATTGTATACTGTACAATCATGTACTGTATATTATTAAATAGTACCCAAAAAGAATGAATGTGGCATTTGTTTTAGTTTGAGGATAGGTAGATTTTCAAAAAAAAAATTTAAGTATTTTTTTGCTTCAAAAACGTTTTGTTTTTAAGTACGAGTATAATACTGAATTTAATGATGGTAAAATTTAGGCTACACTTTTTAATTTTAAAAAATGTCAAATTTATTTGAGTTTTTTAATATAAAATACAGCGAACACGGTACTTGTACAGTATAATTATACAATTAAAAACAATTGTAAATTCATTTTTTTTTAAATCTATTTTTTAGCACTTGCGGCTTATTTTATTTTTACTATTTGAGTGGATCCACTTACTCAATATTTTACTCGTAAGATCTGATAAATTTGATAAATCAGTAAAATAGGCGTCCATCGGTAAACTTGAATAGTAGATAGGGGGTCAACTGTGACCAATATTATTTTTTTACATTTATTTTTCTAAAATAAAAGCTTTTTAAGTACCGACCAGGTTGCGTTGATTTTTTAAATTATATTCACTTTATTAGTATAATTATTATAACCTGCTTGCAGAAAGAAAAATAAGTGTCTAAACTCCATCAGTCTGGCAAATTAACCATTGACTAAATTGTCTGATTAGAGTTTTAGATTAAACATTTTTTAATGAAGGCTAGTTAATGCGAAGACAATGGAATATCCAATTATAAATTAATATTCTACTGAGCTAAAAATATATATATATATTTTTTTTTTGCAATTTATTTGCTGACGTTCTCCAGATAACTTTCAATTGACAATGGATTAGTAGGTAATTACCAAACAAAAATTATTTTATTGTGCTTGACAGAGCGATATCATCGATTAAATCGTCCGATTAAAAACGTATAATAACAATAGGCTGGACTGGTAAAATGTGTCGGAGAGCGTCGTTTAAATCCTGTAATCGATTGTTTCATTAATGCCTTAATAATAAGTGTATAAATTAGTAACTAGGGCACGTGCATCGCCCTATTTATCAACAATTAAAAGTTAATTAGAAAATGCGTACGGCCTTGCTACAGTACAGTGTATAGCGTTACGTACGGTATCCGAGCGACGACGCAACAGGTGGCAAATGTTTTGTATACGTCACCTAAGGCGGCGCTTCTCACTTTTAGCCAATTCATGTGCCACTCAAAGCCACGCCTTTATGTGGTGGTGAAGATGATAAGAGAAAACAAACGCTAGAGGGATACCAAAGCAACGCTTACAGTTAAAAGCTGCTTAACCCACATTGAAACTCCTTTGAGTATGTGTGCGGCTTGAGAGTTGTGTGAGGAGAGAGGTTCAAGTGAGAAACCAAGACTTGAGAGAGA
>JAQGAY010002018.1:0-11995 GCA_034698085.1 Polydesmus angustus
TTAATTATATATATAATTTACTAGTTTGAACACTATAATATTCAATTAAGTACAGCATTTATTATTGTGTCTTGTTATTGAATAAAAAAGGGACTAAGAAAATTGGTAAACATTAATTTGACGTATTCACAATTATATTCATTTTTTTTTTTGACAAGTTAATTAAGTAATGTACTGTACCTGTTTTTGCTGGGTATTCTTTAATGAAAAAGTTGAATTGGTGTAGATTATGATCCCCTTGTGGTCGAAGATCACATTCTACAAATTTAATATATTGACGGAATATTTTCTTCTAAAAAATAATTAAGTAGTCTAGATATAATCATCACAGTTTCGGTCACTTATTGCATACTTAATAAAGTAGGCTACAGTTTTATTGTACCGGTACCAAAAGAATATTTTTTTAAGAACAAAATCCTCGCGATTAAAAGATAGGGCATTAGATTGGACGAAGACGAAGGATGATTTTTATAGAACAATTATTATTATGCTATAATAAAAGCGGTAATGCGGTACCTTTACTAGTACGAGTATGCATTTTATGTCTGCATTGACTAATAAACATGAGCAGTAGGGAAGCGTTTATTAAACGCAAATTTTGGGATTGGGCGAATAGGACACGTCGAGTAATGCCACGGCAGTTTGAAACAGATTAGTTAACATTTAAGATATAAATATTATGACGTCAATAATTTAAAATGGTTAATTCTAGCAATTCAAAAAGCTTTTAAAAAATGGGATTGGCCTATTGTATAGAGCTCAGACAGACTTAATTTTACTCGTTTTCGGGTTTGTATGGTAACTAACGCATATGCGTATGCTAATTATTATTTAAGAAAACGTTAAAATCACTAAAGATGTTACAGTATTAATATAAAATTTAGAATTTTATTTTGTAATTGCATTAAAAGATAAAAAGTTTACGAGTTAGTCAGTATGCCTACATCTTTATTAATTAATAACGTACGTTGTCTACTTTTGTGAAATGTCAAGTCAAGAAATTGTTAACTCTGACATAGCGATAAACACGCAACCGGATACTACATTTTTTTTTTATTTTTTTTTTTCTATCTGAAAATTGAAGTTTGTATATTTCGAAAGTTAAGTTAAGGCTTGCATTAGTTTCAAAAATACAATCAACCTGTCAAAAAGATAAAAATGTAGTTCAAAAAAAAAATAAATGTGCTTTCGTTTGAAGACGCAATCAAACAAGTGAAATAGACTAAAACGGATATGAAACTTTTCTTCCTGTCATCGTTTCGTACGTTTTCAATAGCCGTCTTGAAATTGAATACATTTTAATAAAGTTAGTCTCAAAACAGACAATTTTCTGAGACGTCGAGCGCATTTAACTGATTTGCCCTTCGTGGTACCATGCGACACTCACGCCCTCTGACTACGCGCGCGTGGATGGCCGGATATGCGGACTGAAGGGTGGGATAAGGTGGCATGGATAACAAGAGCTAGCGTTCGAGATCGTTACCGAGGCCATCTTCAATTATAACTAACGTCATTCGAGTGAGAGAAAGAGAAAAAAAAAAAAAAGATACAGGCAAAAGATTCGCGGTAGGCGGCGCACGTGTGTTAACGCTCACCAAAAGTAAATGTATATGACTGGTAAATGTATACGAGTATATATCTTAGCGAGATATTTTTGTGATCGATGGCGCATGATTGCACTTTGGGGAGCAGATTGTCTTAACATTCCTAGTCTTTTTTTCCGAGGTTTATACCATTGCTCAAAGCACGGGGTTGATGATGCAGATTCATTTTCAGCCTCAGAGCCCCGAGTTTAATAATGGTAAAAATGTATGCACTGACACGGTGCTGTGATTTAAAATGAAAAAGAGGTCTACGTTTACACACACGCGCGTGCGTCAATTTATGGAGGGAAAATGAACATGACTCGCATTAGCAATCGGACAAAATGTGTTTCACTAAGATTATTTAGTTGGCGTCGACGACGATGGTTAGTGGCGCTGCAGAAAAAAGTTTGTTTATCACGAAAAATAAGTCGGTGAATAATGCTTGATTACACTTTCTTAATATAAAAGTAAATGGTCTGAATGGCCTGGCTCGCCGTTTATTGTTACCACCGCGCATAATATGCAACTTTTCTTTTAACACGAACACGAATTGTGTGGCGTTGCGCATTCTACTTGAATTTTGTTTTCTCTTGACGTCTGGCATCAAGGTGTAGTGTTTGGAGAGCCTTTCTAGCATGTTAAATGCCAGAAATTCCCTGGCGTCTCGGGTGAATCTTGTTTGTTCGAAGAATGATTCCTAGAACAAAAGTCAAGTTGCGGGTAAATCGATTTGTTTATCGGTCTCTATGAAAGAGACGGGGAGAGAATAAGAGTGAGCAGGAGGAAAAATATTTTTTTTTTTCTTCTTCCCAAACTTTTATTTATACAAGCATCGTTTAGTCTTGTTTTCTTTTGTGTTTTCCTATACGACACCCAGGTGTGATATTAGAAGTTAGGGCTTAGCCGGTAGAGGACGCGATCAACGTTGATAGAAACGTCGTTCTATCGCACTCTTTTCATCTTTCGAGATGTCTTTATTTTTTGAAAAAAAAAAAAAAAAAAAGAAGGTGTAGCAGTTTATTTGAAAATATACACGCAAACAATTTTTTGGTGTGGCGGCAAAATTGCTATTTCTATATGGCGCGTGTTTGGTTATTTGAAATGAAATGTTTTTAATAATTGTTTTAGCTGGGAAAAATAAATTTGTTGTCGATTGAACGGATGAAGTTTTTGAGAAAGCGAGAGAGAGTTCAGTCGTCTAAAGAAAATTGAGCGCCCTAGGGTAATAAAGAGAAACTCTGGCTCTCGTGTAGCTCTTAGATTCTATATTTTTTTAGTAAATATTTATTTAAAAGTAAATATTTATTGCTCATAAATAAAAACAATGGAAATTCTTGTGTTGTTTTAGACATCAAAGAGGTGAGTGGCCTTTTAATGGATAATGGCCCTAGGTGATGGTCCGTTTAACTTATGATAAAATAGCTTCGACCAATTTGTCAACATCGAAAACCGACCAAATAAAAAAAAAATAATAAAAAAAAAATGAGTAAGAAACAATCATCTTTATTTATTTTTAATTTAAATTTTAAATATTCTGCTTGTTTTAGAATTTATTAAACTTATTTTTTTATATTCCGACTTGTGGAGCACTGCTGGCATTTTATAAAATATAAAAAATCAATAGAAAACGATAACATTAAAAAATATAACCGCGTACAAACTATGATTTTCAGATACGCCCAAAACTTCGATATCTTCGTATTTTCGAAATTGTATTATTCAGTGTTTCCTTTTGTTAAAAAATATTTTATTGTAGTCTTTAAAATATTTTAAGCAAAAAAAAATTTTAAACGACGGTATGTTTATGAGTGGGAAAATAAATCTACGGGTAGAGAATGCCAATGCGGTAGCCTTCTACCATGTAATCGGTTGCCTATGAGACTCTCTCCTAAGGGACGTATTTCCAATGTTTAGATGGTTCCCTGAAGTATGCTGTTATTCGCATTGCGACCTGATTTTTATTGAAAAAAATATCCAAGGAATAAAGCAGGGTTTGAGTGCACTAACGATTTTCAACAGCTTCAAAAATTTTAAAAAGATGAAAAATTGCTAATTTAAAGAATTCAGTAAAAAAATATATACAAGCAAATAATAATTTTACTTTTAACATAAATTGTAATAACAAGATTTCAGCGTTAGATTTTTTGTTTTGTATAATCATGAATTTCCATTATTAGTGTCATATTATGCTAAAGTGAAAACTTTCACTAATGCCGATTTCGAAATCTCTGGACAACTTCGTAATTTATAAGCAATATATTCCTAATCTTTCTTATTTATTTTTTTAAAGTATATATATATTTACGTGTCATCAACTTCTATCAAGGGTATTCTATCTGGCTGGTGATTTATTTAAATAGCCTGATAAAGATGTTAATACGAAATTGATGAGGGAGACTTTGAAGTGAGGATCTGGGTTGCAAAACAACTTCCTCTCACCTCCTATTCTATGTTTTCTATTAATTTCTTTGTGCTCGAGATGCTTATGCCGTTGCTGCTTTCTGCTCTCTGCGCATTTATTTACTCTGACGTCGTAAGGGTTCTTTTGTTACGGATGTTTGCCAAGAGATTTGAAGGGAGGTTTGGCGATTAACGAATGATGATATTATGGATTGGTTGGATGGTTGAGTCGGGTTGGATGGTTGCGGGGCGAAAAAAGAAAGAAAAAGGTTTCTCACTCACTCATTCAAATTACGACGTAGCACTCGAGAGTATAGTCGGTTAATAATTTGCATCTTAAATACCCCCTTCGTAGATCATAAAAGTCGCAGCTGCATATAATGGATCAGGGATTAAGAAATGCGCATAAAGAACGTCTCTGTTAAGTATTATCAACGAAGGCAGCTCGATGATTTTGCAGACGATAATAATACGTTCTTACGTACAATTGAGATGAAAAATATCTCACATCAAAAAAAATTTTTTTTTCTTTTCTTTTTATTATTATTCTTTTTTTTTTCATATTTTTTTTAAAATAGTTTTTTAGAGTCACGTCATTATTTACTCTGCATTTAACACGATTATTATTTTTTACTGCACTTTATAAACTTTTTAATGCGAGTAGAATATCGGGGTGTGCGAAGGTTTTTAGGTAGCAAATTTATTTATTATCATATGCAAATGAGAAAACTTAATTCTGTAAGTAAATAGGGTGACCCGACGGTAATGCATCAAGTTTCGCCTTGCCGTTGCTAGTGTTGTTGTGCCGTTGATACTTTCGCATCAATTACACAACCAAATGTGCTCTTTTATATCTATGTTTATTGATGATGTGAACTCTGCCGGTTGTTACAGCCATCATTTATAACTGTGAAAGAAACGATTAAGTTAATAGATAAATCAGATAGAACTTGATGTGGCAGGCGCATATGTGCGGTTAGCGAGCTTCGGCTTCTGCCACACATTTTTGCACTATCGGGTACCACTGTACTTTTTTCCACGGTGTTCCGATGACTTACAATGTACAAGCGCGAGGCTGGAGAAAATGAAAGCGAAGAAAGCGCGTGTTGTTGTCGTAGATGAAATGATGATGCTTCTTCTTCTCTTTCCCATCTGCCTTCAACGTCATTCACCGTAGGTCGAAACGAGCGAAAGAGAGCGCGAGGGAGTGGATGAAGATGAATCAGCAGTTGGTGATTGATGAATTCTGTAATTATTTTGAAATTCAATGTTAACGGGCGTGTTATTACATTGCTAATCGCTTATTGGATTCCAATATGGAAGCTTTTAAACATTTATTGAGCTATTCAATTCTTCGCTCAAGAAAGGCGGCGTTTTATTCCTGCTTGCTTTTTTACTCGAGGGTTTGATGAAGTTTGATAAAAAATAAATCGCTAAGATATTTTACGGTATTTTTTTCCCTTGTATTTATACAGTGAAACCCGGTTATAGTGCGATTCAAGGGACCGAAAAAAATTCGCACTATAAGCGGTTTCGCACTATATCCGGAAAATGCTAAAAATGTAATTTAAAGTATTTTCTGAGTGAAACGAAACATTTACTGTACTCAAAAATATTTTTTTAACCAATTTTTTTTTTATTTCTTTATTTTTTTTTTATTACGTGCATACTGTAATAATTTTGGTACGAAAAATCTGCCCAGAAAGTTATAATTATTTTTAAAATTTTTATATTTTAAATAAATATTAAAAAAAAAAATCATTTAAGTGGAGCGCACTATAAGCGGGCGTATTATATAGGCTTTTAATCTCTGGGGACCCAAATATGGTCGCACTATACGCGGGTTCGCACTTTAAGCGGTTTTTTTTAACACATACTTCAAGGGACTGGGCAAAAATCGCACTATAAACGGGCGCACTGTAAACGGGTTTTACTGTATTTTAATTTTGGCACTTTAAGCGGTAAAATTCACTATTATTATTGTTTCGTGTTTTCTTGCTTTAGTTTTTTTTTGTTGGATTTCCTAACTTAAAAATTTTTTTAATGTGACCGAATTGCCGTTAGCCAAGTTTATTAATAGCACTGATGGAAGATTTCAGTTAGATATATTTTAAAAATTTATTAGCCGGATGATATATTAGCCGACTCGACGGGGGGTGAAACTTGTCAAGAGATTCCTAATGCATCGTGTGTCGTCAACGCACATTCAAAACACATTTAACTTTTTGTGCTATTTCATGACGTCAAATAAAAAATATATATAATATTTTTGAAAGTTATTATTATTATTTTTTAGAATTAGAAAACATTTTAAGATTTTTTCCCCCCCTCGTTTTTCGAGAGATTTATTTACGAAAAATGTCGAGTGTTTTCTAAAGCATTAGAGTTTCTCGAGGAAAATAACTGCGCGTTGGGTTATTGAGTTTTACCGCTAAAAAGGTTTGCTTGTTTAACTTATCTTTTCAATTTTTAATCTGCGTTTAAGATGCTCGTATTTATTTATTTATAAGAATTTAGTTTAAGGAATTAATTCCGATTTTTTTTTTTTTTTTTTTGATGGAAAGCAAATGTTGGGAATGTAAATAAATCCTAAGTTGTAATAGGGTTCGGTGACATTGTTGATCTTAAAGAAGATGATGTTGGCAAGGAATCGATTATCTATTAGTAAGTTATCTGATGATATAGTTTATCATAATTAGCAGTTTTTCGTCGAGTGTTCAATTTGCTATAGGTAACAAGTTTATTACCGGAGCAAATACTTTCTTCGAGGTTGGAATGGGTCGAATTAATGGCGGTTGTTATCTGTAATAGTAGCGACGGTGCTTTGTTGCTAGAAAATGAGCCATCGCCATCGGTAATAAGTCATTGTGAGATTAATGTGGAGGAACCACATGTGGCGCGGGCACTTATTAATTTGACTCGGTACACACAATAGCGTTCATCGAACACTTGCTATTATAGTAAGCGAGGGCGATAATTTGGGATTTTATTTTTAGCTTAGAATACGTAAGTACAGTAATATCATGACTAAAATATATCGCTTTTATTTTTAAAAAAAAACAATGTCGAAGTCGTAAACGATTTTATGTTTAAGTTGTTTTATTGTTGCTGATTTGGTTTTTGCTATCTAACTCCCTGTTATTTGCGAGTCAGCTACAGCAAGCAAACAAATTTGAGGCTTTTTCTTTAAAAAAAAATTTAATTTAGTTTTGTTATTGTTACAGTAAATTCCCGATTATCCGCGAGCTGTTTTTTCCGTTATTTCTTATTTTTTTTTGATTTTTTTGAGGTATTTTAGCACAAAGAAGCAAAAAAAGTTGGCAGTTTTTTTTTTGTGAAAAGTAAACCTACATACTTGTAAATACAAAAAACTATCGAATATTAAATCATAATTGCATTAAATCAATAATTGCACTAATTAAAAATTCTTCCTTAGCATTTTTGCGTTGATTTTGTGTCTTTTTTCTGACATTTTCGGATAATCCTCCAATTTCGTAATCCGCGATTGTCGTGTCAGTCATTAACGCGGATAATTGGGAGTTTACTGTACTTATTATTTTTTTAAAAAAATCCATTGTAATTCTATTAAAAAAAGAAACATAATGGATACACCGGTATCATGGCTATCAGCAATGCATCTGTTCTGAACATATTTATCCAAGGCTTTTATTGACATAATTTTTGGTACAATGTTTGTCAAAAAAACCTCAGCGAAATGGCTTTTTTTTTTCAGCCAGTCAATAAAGAGTGCGCTTTCAGGGTTATAATTATATACAGAGGATTGTAGAAATAATACAATGTATTATTGTAACTGCGAGTAAATTAAAAATATCAGTCAATTATGAGTTTGAAACGAAGCACGAAAAAAAATATTTAAACTGTAATACAAATAATTTTGTGCATTTGTATAAAATTCTTATTTTAAACAAACAGCTTGAATATCGGACAGCAAAGTTAATACTAGTAAAACAGGTATTTTTAACGGGTTGTCATTGTCGCTTGTTCTTTTACAGTTGGGAAAATATAAAGTAGTGCGCTAGATATGCTATATTCTAAACTCTACGTGTTATCTGTTTCACTGAATTGGATTTTAATTGAAATGTAAGCATCAATTACTTTTTCTCAACTTCCATTGTTACTTGTGCAAAGATTTGTACATTTCCATTGTGCCGGTTTTTGTATTACGGCGTGGTGTAATGGAAAAAGCAAGAGTATGTAAACGGATGTGAGTAACACGGTGGGCAAGCGAGCGAGTCGTTCAACTTCTCTATTCACTTTTCCCAGCAACAACAACCGACGAATTGTGTTTACGAACTCAGCGTGACGTTTGCGTTGATATATTGCCGCAGTTTAACGCTGAAATATGTACTACAAAACGCATATATTCCCGCAGCGGACCCTACTTCTCTCCTATTCGTTTTGCCGTTGCCAGCCTCTTGTTATTTCTATGGATCTCTTTAATGGCCACCCATTAAATCTCAGCCGAATCCGTTTACCATTTCCAAAAATTTTCTAGTTTACATGTGATATGATAGGGTGAATAGAAGCGAAGAAGAGAAATGGATTGTGTTTATTTTACGGATAATAGTTTGCCGCATTTCTCTTCTTATTTTTCTGTTCTTCAGAACCCGTATCTACGGTTCGAATTGCACAAGGCGCGTAGCTTTTAAAAATGCTTTGCGAATTGTCAACAAAAACATTAGTCAAACAGATGATGTCATTTGCAAATAAGTCGATCACTTAGACGACAAACCGTGTTTACAACAAACAAATAAATTCCATCTTTTATATGTACAACAAAAACTGGAGTTTCTTGGAAAATATAAAACATTAATCATCGGTTTAAATAAATAATAACAGTTTTTTTTAAAAAATAGAATTATTAGTGTTAATCCCAAATTTACACCTGCAACACATGAGCAGATGTGTAGCACATTATGTTGGTTTTAAAGATGTGAAAATCGTATTTGTTTACCGGTATTTATTTTTTTTTTGTTTATTTTTATTTTTTCAACAGTTAAATTAATGATTTTTAACTTAATACTGCGTTTAACGTGTTAGACAATTTTATCTTGGACTGCGTTTAATTATCGGTACCAGCATGGAAGTGATTTAAAGTTGAACTATTGCTTATGAGCAGCTCCACGTTCGATATAAAACTCAATTCTACAGTATTTTTTGGAGTCATCCAATCAATACGTTACGTGCGGTTACAACGAAGGTGGTACGTGGTTACTGAAAAAGAGACACGTGAAACACACTTATTTTGATTTTTCAAGGCTAAATTTAAAAAAAAGTGAAATTGTCGTAAACTAGAGGGAAAAAGTTCTTATTACGGATGTAATTTTATTTTACTTTATTAAGAATTTTAATTACAGTATTTTAATAATTTCATTTGTTGTACCGATAAATCAATGTGCAACAGTTTTGTTGATATTCGTACATTGATTTTTTATCGGTACTAGAATTTTCGTTGTACATGGTCATCCTAAACACGAAAAGTTTATTTCTCATAGACCCTGTAGTTATAAGTTACTATTAAATACTTAATTTTGGGCAGATCGAACGTTGCTAGCAGGCTACACAGTTCTCAATTCAACGAAATGTTGTTTTTTTTTTAAAGAAAAGTCATTACTATACCTGAAAAATATGAATTGACACGTAAACGAATTTTCGTACAAGATGAAACAAAATTTACAAAACGAAAAAAAATTTGTTGCCTCTTTTTCCAGTATGATAGCAGTTCTAAAAGATATCAAAATATATTCAAATATTTATCTGTACATAATATTATTTATAAAGCAAAAAATAAAAAAAAAACCGGCGCCAAACTTGAGGGATTTTTAATAGAGCGCGAATATTATTCCGTTGGCAATTTGAATAACCAGCACATAACATTTCGGGAGTTTGTTAAGCTAACTGATCTCTCTCTATATTTGATTGAAGATGAAGATTTGAATGTTAATCCCGGAAACGCTTTTCAAAATATTTTATATGCGGTTTGCGAATAAAACGAAAGCATCTCCCTCTTCCACTTTCTCCTTCAACGCGAAGCGAGACGTCAGCAAAAATATGATTTCGGTAAATAAATGCTCGGGCAATTTGTTTTGCACGAATCGCTTGGCGGGATGAATACGTTCAAGTATTTGGAGATTTCTCCGGACATTTTTCACGTGGCGTAATAAGGATCAAGCGATGACCGGGTTATGTGGACGGGCGAAACGAATGACCGGCTATATTGAATACATTCAAGCGGAGAAATTTGAAATTTTCGAAACAATATTTCACAAACGCATCGCAAAATGTAGCTTCTACTGCTGTATATTATTATAATACTTTATTTATGTGCTCTTAACATTGCGCTGGAGGTGATTCATTTTCGTAGGGAAGCTTAGGGCGATAAGTGAGTTCGGCGTCTGGCGAGAGTTTTTTTTTTCATTTTACCCGCTATACTATCGAAACTCCAAACACTCGAAAGTGTTGCGGGGGTTGAGGGCTACCTGACGCTCTCTCAATCTCTTCTCCTCATCTTCTTAGTAAAAGCTAGAAGGATTTAAAAATATTTATGCCGCGATGAAAGGTTTTTGAAAATGCTTTTTTTTATTTGTCTCATGCGTGGGTGTATACGGGGATACCACAACGTGCTTCGAGACTACGTGTCGCTCGCTTTACCACACGCATATACTACCAAATTTTAATAAGATAGTTGTTAGACGTCATATTTTTTAGGCAAAAGTCAAAAGTAGATTTTGTTGTCGGATAAAAGGCTGACGCTCTGAAATTACTTTTCGTGAGAGAGTTGAAATTTGGCGTATTTCTTAATCCTATTCATCCTTTTTTCTTTGTCTCTTACATGCTCGTTTTTCCTCAATTTAATATTGTTTGGTGATTTCCTAGGCATTTAAGGTAGCCTAATCGTTTTTTTTTTAATTTTTAAAAACATGATTTACTGTGTTTACTTGTTATATTTTTGTATCCGAACGCTAATATGGTAAAAAGCACTGTTTTAAAAAATATAATTTAATAATTTAATAGAAACAAAAATGAAGTAAACCTATTCTTCAAATGCTATTCACTTTTCAACGTTATGCAAAATAACGTGCAATAAATTAAATCAGGTTCTACATTTAAACGCTTGTAGATTAGGTTATGGTTAGTAGTGGTAGGGAAGGAATAAATAAAAAAGGCAGTAACTTTTTTTAAAAAAAAAAAAAAAACATTGTTAAATTTATATGGCGTTTGAAAAGGCAACTTTATAATACAGTACTTAATTAATTTATTAATACTGTACTTGAAGATGAAAAAGTATGAAAGAGACAATAAAGGACGTTTTAAAGATTGCCGGTAGGCCTATTTTAAATTATTTAAAAATATAGTTGACTCCAGTATTAATGACGCCTCGTTTAATAGCGTTTCGCAATAATGGCGCTCTTAAATCTTTATTCACGTTTCTTATTACTATTTTTTCAGTATTGTGCGAAAGGAAACGAACGTCTGCTATCACCAAAACACATTGCAGTTTATAGCGATTTATTTAGTCGCTTTTTTTTTTGTTTAATGGCGAGGGTCGGGTCCCAATTGCGCCATTATTACGGGAGTCTACCGTACTTTATTAAAGTGAATAATTGCTTGCAATACAAATTTATAATGGAATTCAATGGTGTTCGATGCAATCGAGGAATTAAACTATTCGAAATACATTTCTATTTTTTTAAAAGCGTAAACGTAACTTGAAAACTAAGAGTACGTTTATATTCATTTTTTTTATTTACTCGTAGTTGGGTTTTAATAATTATGAGTTAACTATTACGTTGACAGTTGTTTTGAAATGCTCGTGTATTTTATTTAAAATTCTATATACTGTATATAATTAATGCAACCAAAAAAAAAGGATTCATGTCGTTTGAGTTGTATAATTATTATGCTGTACCTCGCAAAAACGAATACAAGACAACTTAAATAAATTTTTTGTTTGTTTTGGAAAACTGTTATTTAACTTCTCAGTTTAG
>JAQGAY010002019.1:0-11979 GCA_034698085.1 Polydesmus angustus
AATTTTTGTATGAATTTTTGCTGTATAAAAACCCTGCATGCAGATTTTTGTAGAGGATAATAATAACCATGCGGCATCGAGTTAATTAGTTATAAATATAAATTACCTATTACGGGAAAACTGACATATCAATTTCAACAGCATGATGTCGGCAATATGCATAACTGAAAAAATAATACGAACAAAAAGTAAAGTTATTTAACGTTAGGCTAAAAATACTATAGCATTTTTGACAAGTTCACCTTAGATTCGCAATTCGCACTATACAACATAGAACACTCGTTTTGACAATTAAACTATTATTATTCAATTGCAGTAACGCATTATTTACCAATATAAAGCAAATTTATTGTTTATATTTTAAGAAAAATATTAAAATAAAAGCAAAATGTTGAATTCACCTGTTTCAAATCGCGACGACGAACACGCGGGAAAATAATGCGCGATTATAATTATCGTCTGCTTAACCAAATGATCACCTCGGGAGTGTGTGGTTTTCGATTACACAAAAATTAATTAAAAAATATATTTTTATAATAATATTTAAAAATAATAATTATTAAAGCTTGTTAAAATAGAGGTAAGTCTGTTTATTATTTAATTTTGTAAAGAAAATAACGTAATAATCGTTTTTGGCGGCGGTGGGCAAGCCTTTGGCGCCACACTCTTCGTAGGTTTTGGAGAGCAAAATCAAAGGATAAAATGGATCTTTGAAAACAAAAGCATCCGGTATCCTCTCGACACGTTATCAAGGCTATTAGTTTGGCTTTGTAAAGGTTTTTACCTCATTCGATTGTCATGATCATAATATTGTCGAAACAATGGCTCAAATGAAGGAAAAATTAAACGATCGGAGTTATTTAAAGTCTTCCAACTTCCTACAGAAACTGCACCGGAGAGAGGTAAGTGTTTTCGCCAATGCAAAAAGCATGTAAAAAAGTGCTTGGTACATTTTTCTGAGTTTTATTAATTAGCTTTTGATCAATTTGTAGGTTTGTTTACAATATTGCCATCAAAATTTAGCGATCGATGGTCCTCGTCCACTTTATCCGGAATTGCCACCTCGACTGAAATTTCCATTAACCAACTTAATTAGTAATTCTGTAATTCACGAAGGGTATTTTTTATACAATTTTTAAGGTTTTTAAGGCTGTCTATAACTGTATGTTTATGGTTTAGACACGTATTTGTAGGATTTACTAACGATAGTCATTATGTGTTATCCTACACCATGCAAATTGACGTTGATCTTCCGTCAACGATTCCAACCTACTGTTATAAACTTTATTTTTGGAAGTTTGTTCCACATAAACCCTTACAAAAAGTAAACCTTTAACGCAGTTAAATTTGATTATTGTTTTTAAGTTGTTGTAATTTTTACTAGGTTTCTACTGTGAAATTATTTCGGGGATTTCATATTTATTCTGAATTGCTCATTGAATTTTGCCAGTGGCCTCTTGACAATAACAAGTTACTTATTCACGGTTGCAAGTCAGTATAATATGAATTTAAAGTGTTGCTGTTCAATTTTATTCGTTTTTATTATGTCTAAAGCCATGTGACGGGATCAGACCATAGAGTAAATCAATATCCTTGCTATATCACTATTTCTGGAGTCCCGTCTGTCCTTCCGTGCGAGGAATGTAATGCCTTTGGAGTAGGCATATGTTCAGGTTAGACCCTCCTAATTAAAATATTTTTTTACGCGTTTATTTATTCGGTTTTTTTAGACGAAGATGAAGATGATTTGACCCGCCAAACTAAATGTCTACAGCACGCTTTCGTTCTTCATTTGGAATACAATTTGGTCTCGCCTTTTCCATCGTTCGATCCGAGAATTTCTTTGAAAAAAAATAGCACGGTGGTAATTAATACCGGAGATACGTTGATCGCTTTGTCCATTTCGACAGATTTTCGTTACGTCGAGACTACAATTTGCAATACTTCTGCATCTCAGGAAAGAATGACAATTTCGTTGTCGAGTCAAGAAGAACGCATCTACTGCACACAATGTACTTTAAATAATAAGATAGATGACAAACCGGATTTGGTAACGTCGACCAACCATCAGTTATGTCCACCAGGTGTTGGTGTGGAAACAATAAGCTCCCCATCGTCTTCCAGCGTTGAACTTTTTAATTCACCTTTTCGAAAAAGTAGATATCGTTGGCAAATCCAACGATTAGAAATAAACGACGACGAAAAATACGAGGTTTCGAGCGATGGTGCTAAATCGCAAGAAACACCCGATATTTCAGTGAGAACTTCGGAATTAAATGAATTTTCCGACTTTGCTACTGATGTTTCGTTATCAAGTCCGAATTTTAAACCTATCAAACAAACTTTAAAATTTTGTCGCAGTACCGAATCTTTGGAGACCTACGCCATGAGTCAAATCGAAGACCCCTCTACACACACCAAAAATATTTACATAGATTCGTATAAAGAAAATGTTTTTCCTACTTCTCGACGTCCTTCAGATATCATCGGCGATCGTCAATGGTTCGATTCTGATACAAACTCTTCGGCCTCACTACCTCAGCAACCGGAATGCATTTCTACGATTACTCAAGTTTTTCTACCGCATTTGGAAGGAGATTTGTCTGAAACTGGAGGTTGTCAGCTTGCTTGTTATTACTAGTAAACTGGTTTTTATATTTTAATTTTTGTATTAGATGAAGATGTGGGGAACTCGTTTTACCATAGCAGTTTAGCGTTAGAAGTGTATTGGCCCACTACACGGAGATTGCCACCTCGTTCAATGACTGCTTTGGAAAATACGGTATAAATGATATTAATTTTGACGTTTTCTTGAAAATTGTTGAAAATATTTTTTTGTTGTTCAGAATGGTCCGAGTTTAGTTGTCAAACAAAATGTGTTTGATCTAGAACCCTTTGTAAATGAAACTGCCGAATGGCTTTGTTTTCAGACTGGAAAGATTTATCAAGCTTTTACGGACTACGATGTTCGCATTGTGGATGTCAGTATAGCTTTTAAAAATGCGTAATTTTTTTTTTAAACGGTTTGGACGATTTTACTTAATAGGTTTCAGAAACCGGTGATGTTTCGGCGCTGGTAATGATTCTCGTTCAAGCTTCACCGAAAGATAAAAATCTTTCAAAAAATAACAGGTTAAAAGAAAACAATTTCCAGTAGTTTTAACTTATTTTAAATGATAGTTTGTTTTTTTTGGACAGTTGTTCGGATGGCCCTGAAAGAAATCTATACGAAAGCGCTTATTTATTTGTATGGAATATATTAACAGGCAAATTTAAAGTCGATTTTATAATTTAATACTTTTAGCGCTAAAAATAATAATTTTTGTATAGGGATGTATAAAGTTTTAGATACTTGCATGTTAAGAGAAATCGAAATGTTAAAAGGAAAAGCCGTAATGTAAATAGATTGAAATATTTCTTTGATATGTTACAGAGCTGCGTAATTATAAATTCATTTTTTTTTAAAATTATTTTTAAAGCCCACGACCATGGAATCCTGGAAAACGGAAATGTGCCTTGTTACAAAGTAAATGGTTACTGCCATGTTCGCCTATGCATGACGTTCACGTACTAAATAATGAGCCAGCAATACGAGGTATAGTCGCGAGAACATTCGACTTGTAATCGCGAACTGATCTAATATTAAATTTTTCTACTTTTACCAGGAGCATCTCTAAACGAGCTGTACTCTCCGGATCGCGACGTTGCAATCATTAGACCTAAACAACTGATGCCGTAAAAACTTTTTCCATCTCTTAACTTATTTGATTACATAATGTTATGAAATTTATTTTATTGTCTTAAGTGCATGAATTTAGTGTTCGTTAATTTGTAATATAATCCCCAGCATTCTGTATATTGTATACCAAAAAATGCGAACTTTTAAAATTAAATTTTTTTAATAACACTTCGTATATTATTTTAAATAAGTACAAGTCTATGTAATAGCCAAAAAGAGCAATAAGAGAATCAATGTTACCCTGAAATCTAAATTAAATTGAAAAAAGGTTTTCAAAGTTTTAAAAAGGATTCTTCGTTATTAAGATTAATCACCGATGAATCCACATCAAGACCTGAATCTCGAATTAATGGAATGGTTTCTTCCCACGCTGTCAAACTCTGCGTAAATTGTTTTTTAAACATCGATGTTATAAATTCATCACAAACAAATATTACTTTTTGATAGAGCTCAATTTGTCGATTAGCCATGCTAAGGAACATGTTTCTTAGATCCTCACGCTTTGTTGAATGCCACCTATCAACATCTGACCGCAAATTGGCGTTCGCATTTTCAAGTTTGTCACTGTTACACTCGCTTTGATGATTGAGCTGAAAATATCAGCGGAATAACCAGATTAATAAAACGCTAGTATTAAATATTTGGTATGCAGTTACATTGTCAATGCTCTGATTAATTTTATCCAATTTTTCTTGTCGAGCCTTTTCAGGATCTTTTCCCATTAAACTGCCAAAGGTAGATTGAGACGATGTTGATTCTGTCTATTTCAAAAAAAATGATTTTGCAATTCATCGAAATGTTAAAAGTGGATTTGTTAAAAAAAAATTATTACTTGTTCTTTATCGGCTTTTCGAGCCACCAGTTCTTCTACAGTCAATTCATACTCAATTTGCATCGCATCGCGTCGTCGAAGAGATTCTTGAACTGAATCTGTGTACAATATATACTCCCGTAGTGGTTGAGTAAAATCGTCCAAAGAAGCATCCACCTTTAAAATTGAACGAATAATATTACATTTTAATCTTAATTTATTTTATAAAAACTAATTACCACTGCTTGTTGATTTTTCAAGCAGGTTTCAAGCGAATTTGCAATGGCTCCCAAACCTCCTCCTAACTGGTTTTCTGAACTCGACCATAAGGTGAAGATAGGATGAAATTCTTTAAGTTCAGCTATGAGATCTAATGTACGAGTAATACATGTAATAGGTTAATTGACATCAATAACTCTTATCAAATCACTGCGTATTTTCATTACCAATTTGTTCTTTAACAATTCTTTGATTTATGCGCTCAATAGTTCCTAATTTTTCCCCAAATTGTTTCGCGTAATCGCAAAGCTGATCGAATTCGGGAGCTCTAGCTCTCATCATGTACGCTGCGGCTAAATTTTGAAAGCTATTTGAAACACGACCAAACAAGCCCAAACTTTCTTTTTTATGAGCTGAAAATTCCTTTTAGAAAAGAAGAATAAAATAAATCAAAATAATTGAATAATCTTTCAAAACAAAAGTGCAACTTACAAAAGGTTTAGACGTCAAAAATAATTGAAAGCTTTTATCGAAAGATAAAACGGGATGATCAGCGATTCTAGTCAAAAATTTGCTCAGAGCCAACATGCGAATTTTAATAAAATCATTATTAAAATGATTTAATCGTTGCATACTGTGCTTTTCTGGCAAAGGCTGTCAAAAATGCATAATTAAACATTTATATAAAAGCAACCAAGCGTATAATTTTACCGGAATTATATGCGTAGTATATGTTTCTTCTAACTTCTGTTTCAACCATGCAAAATCATTATATCGTCTTCTGACGCAGTATTCGTGACAATCATACTCACTTCGAGTAGTCTATATAAACGCTTATTATTCTGTGTCATAATTAACTAAAAACAACAAAAAGTTACCTTGGTTAAAACCCGAAAAGTGATGTAGCTTTCTATGGTGCTAGAATGTTTTTCCGGATTATCAACTCGGACCATCAAATCTTTCGAATCGAGGAAGAAATCATCTCCAACTTTCAAATTGGAAAGCAGATACGACGATACGCTATCTGATGACGGTGAAGTCGCTTCGGTGGAATTCTAAATAATAATTTAATCATCGAAAATAATTATGTAATTCCATATTCAAGTTCTCGAATAGGCGTTTTAGCAATTTGAGTGTCAAGCTTTACTAGAGCGTTAAGGTACACAACAAACTTTTACTAAATAATAAAATATACGCTATTACCTTTTCATCACTACGATTGGATAATCCGTCATTAACAGATGAGGAATTACTAACGTCAAAATTGGGTTTGATAACATTTGCATCGGCAGCCGCCATTTTCACATCTTTTTCACCGAGCTGTCAAAATTATTGTGGACGTCATTTTCATCCTGAAATAAAAGCGCCTTAACGCGGTTATCTAAGCGCTTTCAGCTTGTTTGCGACGAAGAGCGCCATTGCTAACCATCTGTGGCGGCCATAATTTTTAGATAAACAAAATACGTGAAACACATGGTTTGGTAAGAATTTTTTGTTTTTAAAACATAATAATTATAATGAATGACAGTATTTTAATTGGATATACGACGATAAAACATGTGCAGTAACTAATAAATGATGTATTTCGCTAGCTTTATCACGAGAAATTTGATGAAAGTCAAGCATGGAAACGAAACCTGAAATGCCGCATTTTAATAGGAAATATTTGTCTAAAAATGTCAAGGAGAATTTGAAGAAGGCTTTTATAAATAAGGCATCATACTCAGGTAAATTTAAGCTTTTTAATTTGTTGATTTTTGATATTGTCAATTTGATGTAGTAATGCTTTTAATTTGGATGTTTTAGATGATGAGCTGGAATTTTCTGAATACCCCTTCAACTGTTGCCAGCTAAAAAAATTTATCGAAAACGAGGACTTTTTAAACTCTTTGAGAAAAGAATTACTTGAAATTGAATTATTTGAAAAAAATAATGATTTATATAAATTTCATCAAGTATTACATGTTATTATTTTTTTTTTAATATTATTAACTTGATAATAATTTTGTTACAGTCCGCTGATTTAAAGTTAGCAAAGGCGCCTCATATTTCTTCATTTAGGTTAGTGGAAATTTGTATTTACGTACATGTAGTTTAAATTTTTATTTTCTTATTTTTTTTTTAATGTTTCGTAGATCGTTCTTATACGATGTGTTTCGGGAATGGTTACAAGAGGTAACCGGAATTACTTTAGAAACAACTATGGATTTAAATTGTGCCCATTACAATTACACCGGTATTATCAAAACGAATATTTATTTTTTTTATTAGTTTTTTAATTAATTTTATTTCATGTTAGATGCTCTGTTATGTCATGATGATATGTTGAGCGGTCGACGTATTGCGTATATTTTATACCTTGTTCCTACTTGGGAAAAGTCAGATGGAGGATTTTTAGAATTATTTGATACCAATGGTTTGTTTAATATATTTTTTTAAAATTTTAATAATCATTGATTCACTTCTTTGTATGTGTAGAAAAAGACGAACCTACTGTCGTTGTAAAATCTCTGCTACCTCAGTGGAATAATTTTGCTTTTTTTGAAGTTAGCGACAAATCATTTCATCGGGTAATTAGAGCGCTTTTTTTTTATTTTGTTTTATAAAGGTTAATAATTTAATTTTATAAAATTATAGGTATCTGAAGTTTTTTCTAAAAACAGAACTCGCTTATCTATAAGTGGATGGTTTCATGGAGATCCTATTACATCTGAAGAATGTACACCTCCAGTTAAAATTTCACATATGTCTCCAGCAATACATTCAGAGGGTTCACTTCATGATTGGATCAATACGTCTTATTTAGATGCGGAAGCTCAATTTGAAATTCGAAAGAAATTTCAAGATGATTCCGAAGTTGAATTGCTAGAAATTTTTAATGTAATATTTTTATTCTTCTGTATTTTTATCCATTAATTTTACATCAGACTTAATGCGCTGGTATTTTTAATATAGAGAGAACGTTACGAAGAAGTCGCAAAAGCTATTCAAGACAGTAAAATCGAATGGGAAAAAATTGGTCCTCCAAATAAAAGGTACATAACACGCTGAGATTCAATAAATTTGATATTAAAGCATTATTTTGGTATCATTTTATTAGGAATTTTGAAGTGTGTTGCAATGCTACACTTCCGCCTATATTGAAAGAATTTTTAGAATTGTTTCGATCGGAAGCGATGTTTTTATTTCTTTCTAACGTCACCGGTTTGCGATTACATAAGTCAGCGGAAATTTCGGATAGCAGTGAAGACGATGACGGTGATAGTGACGAACCGGGAATTTCCAGAAAGAAGCAAAAACTAGATGAAAGTACGGGTGAGGGTTAAAATTTAATCGTAAATTTGCTATGATATGGCGATCAAATTTAATTTAAGAATTATAATTTTTAGATTGTGGAAAATGTTGTTGTTCTCTGCGGCGTTGGAAACATGGAAGTTATACTTTATTGCACGATGGAGACAGTGAATTCAACGGATACGCGTTGGATGTGTTTTTATTTTTAAATTGCAAAGGTTAAAACTTATAAGAAAAATTCTTTTAATAGCTAATAATTTCGAAATTTTAATGGACAGGTTGGAGTTCCAAATACGGAGGATATATTTCGTACATAGCTAAAGATGAAGACGAAGAGGTAAAAATGAATTTGATTTAGGCCTATTTTTCAGTGATGAAAATTTAATTTTTTTTTTTTTAAATTTATTTGGGTTTGCAGTTGTTATCGGTGAAACCGCAGGAGAATGCTTTAGCTTTAGTATTTCGAGATAAAGAAACTTTACGCTTTGTTAAACATATTAATCATAAATCTTTAACACTTGAAGAAGAATTTGGATATTTTTCGCTCTTTGGAGTTTATATAGAATAAACATTAAAAAGATTATAAAAATATTGAATCTATAGTTTTTTATTAGCACAGATACTGTAAACCAAATAATAATTAAAAAATAATTATGAATGGCACTGATATTAATTTTTAAGGAAATAAATCTATTTAAAAATTATTTGCTGTTAAAAATGCAGTTCTGACTTTTAATTTAAAAAAAAGTTAGTTATAAGTAGTAGACCGGAGCGTTATATCTCAATAAAGTGTGCCTTCAGAAAATAAAAACAGCTGCTTATTTCCTGAAGGGGTAAAGGTTTCGGCGGGAGAAGAAAGTCGGTCATTTTGATGTTAGTTGACCAAAGTCGAGTTTAAGTTTTATCTAATGTTATTTTTTTTGGTCACTCAATATAATAATTAAAAATGCAGCGTAATGCAAGAATGAGTAAAGAAATTCAAATGTTGGAGACTTCACCTCCGCATGGAATCAGTTGTTGGCCAAAGGAAGATCAAATGAATGAACTTGAAGCATGTAAAGTAGCTTTATATTGTACAGTATTTATATTTTTTGACAATAATATTAACAATTTTGTAATATTTGTAGGCATATTGGGAGGTGTTGACACACCTTATCATGGAGGCACGTTTATGTTGAATATTAAAATCCCGGAGAGGTAATAAATTTTATTAAAATACAGTACCATGTATTACAAAAAGCATTTGATCAAAATTAACAGTTTGGTTTGTTTTGCAGATATCCGTTTGAGCCTCCTTCAATCGTTAAGCCAAGTTTTGAATTGAATTTATGTAACATTTTGTAAATTTACATACGCGTACTTAAGATTTAGATTGGAAAATTTGTGGAAGCAATATTACTATTGGCGGTTTCAAATGTTATTGATATTTGATTGAAATTTGCAATTGCGAAATTCGCACATTACCCGGCTAATTCTAATCTAGATTGTCGAAATGTTTTGTTTACAATATGTAATGTAAATCTTCACACTTTAAAGTATTTCTAATAAACTTGAAATTCTCTTTTTCTTTAGATTTTTGAGACTCCGATTTATCATCCAAATATTGATGAGGCTGGTAGAATATGTTTGGATATATTAAAAATGCCACCAATGGTAGTTCTGCAGAAGAAATGTTGACGATTTTGTTAAAAGAATTATTTAATAATACAGTAATTATTATATTTTTATGCAGGGTAATTGGAAACCGTGTTTAAACATTTCCACCGTGTTGACATCAATTCAATTGCTGATGTCAGTCCCAAACCCGGAAGATCCGCTGTTGGCTGATGTGGTAGATACAAGTTTTATTAGAATTGTGTTTTTTAAATCCATATCTATTCACTTTTACTACGTAGGCTGAAGAATTTAAATTTAATCGACAATTATTTAATAAGAAGGCTAAAGAAAACACTGAAATGCACGCTAAGCGACAAGCAAAGGAATAATAACAGTGTATTATATTTTTCACTTATCCGAAATTGTGATATTATTAATTTTAATTTTTGATATTTTATGAAAACTAAAATTGTAAATTTTTTTCTAACATTAAAAAAAATTAAGAGATTAATAATGCAAAATTAATGAAAAATTTGGATTTTAAATCTCGCGCTTATTTGGTGGCGCCATTGTGACGGATGACGGGAAGCGGAAGTGCGTCATGCGGTGACCATATTGAATTTCAACATCCGTAGTTGTGTGTGTTTTGTATGTGAATGTGCGAAGAAAAAGAGGATCGGCTATAGAAATTTGCATCAAATTAATACAATTATCTTCTTTCGCGTCGAGAAGAGTTTTAAAGAACAATTGAATAGCAATGATCTAGCGTGTAGTGTTGATAAATCAAGCTTTTTCCTTTGAAATGGCCAGTGGAAAACCGTCGAGAAAGGTTGTAGGTCTTGTTGTACGGAGCCGTAGAAATATTAAGGATGGCGTTGTGGTATGTCAATAATAATACACCGTTCAATTTATTTAATTTCTATCGAATTTACTCGAAATTCCCCCGTTTAATTATAATATCCGCATACCTTCTCTCGAGTAGAAGTGTCATAAAAAATCTTGAAAGATAAATTGGAAAAGGTGTTACGTAAGATAATTTTGCACCTTTATTCCTGTAAAAATTAATGTAGGTGATATTTTAATGATAGACGAAGCTAAATTCTTTTCAGCTTTTCTGATGTATTTTTTTTTGTGTATAATAATAATTTAAAAAGATTTACACGCTGGCAAATATTTGGCAGTTGCGGCGAATAAAACTGTTTGCCACCTGTAATTATTATTTTTTTTTTTGCCTACTGTAGTCAAAATCGAAATCCTAAAAATAGTTGTACGTGTTCGGAATTTGCGTGCTGCTGGTTACGAAAGGATTATCCTTGAAATTTCCTTCAAATCCAACTTTTGATAATATTCCTCTTATTTTTTTTAAATGTTTGAATTTTTTTTTTCGTATAGAGTTCTGGTATTGGCGAACCCAGCTTATATCATGCGTTGGTTGTCATCTTTTTGGAATTTTTTGCTTGGGGCCTCCTGACATTTCCTATGATTACAGTAAGTATATCTGCTGGAACAGATGTTTTTCTTTAAGCTGTTTGTTTACGTTTTTTTTATTCGAGAAAATCTGGTTAGTTTTTTTTTTTTCGAATTCTTCGTGTATTATTTTTTTATTATTATATAATACAGTACATGTAGGTTTAAAAAGGCTTACGTTATTACTATTCTGAAATTGCCTTGGTTATAATATTTATATAAAAGCAAACAAATCAGATAAATTAATGTTAGCCTACATTAAAGTTATTAATTCAACAAAATAGCATAAAAAAGTAGTTTATTTTTTTATTTCAATAATTTATCGTTACCGTGCGAAATAATAAAACGTAACCTAAATATTGAAAGTAATCGACATAGTTCGATACAATTTTGTTCTACATCATTGTACTGTTTACTTCATAGAGCAGTAGATTACGTGTATAATTATTATTATACGGCATATTTTTTTAAATTTAAATTCAATTTTTAAAATAATAGATTAGTCAACTTTTTTTAAAAAATTTTGCTCGCAAATAGTCGTAATTATTTTATTACTTATTTTAATATTTTGAACATCTGGTAATGACTATGGCCTTCTGAAAAAAAAAATAATCTTGTTAATTAACTATGCTTGGAAACATGTGTTAAGGTAGAGACAATATGCGAAACACAGCACAAAGGAAAAACAATAAAATTATTGTTTCAGGCTGCATTAAAGATTTTAGAAACTGTTGATTTAACCTTTAGCTAATCGATTTTTATGCTTTCTGTGTATTTATGAGTCAGGTTATTTGTGTTCGCAACTTCAACGAGAATTAAAAATTTATTTCACGTTTATTAAACATTTTTTTTT
>JAQGAY010002020.1:0-11978 GCA_034698085.1 Polydesmus angustus
TAACAGATGTATTCGCAGCATTCTAGTAGTAGCTTAAGTGGGCGCCATTGCAATTGCTTATATTTGCCCTTTGTACGTAAAATTGCGGAAGGAAATAGAACTTTGCATATAAAGATCACGTGACTTCAGCAAAATTTAAATGTTGATATAAATTATTTTATTACGGTGATGGAACTGAAACTAGGGTAAACAATTCCTTTATACTATTAACAAAGAATTGCTGTATGTCAGAATAACGCGCAGTATTTTCAAAATATCAATTACGTTCTGGGAACTTTTTAAAAAATATCTAAGTTAGTATTTTTTATATAACATAATTTTTTTTTAATTTTATTTCTTGGACACCATAATCTGAGCAAATTATAAGCTTCAAATTTTATTAAATAGGTCGTTAACGTAATTTTAGTAATTATTATGAGTTGAATTATATAAATGGCTCGATATAAAATTTTGGTTAAAAATGGAAAATATGAATTTTGCGGTCAGCATTAAATTTTTTTTTTTTTTTTTTTTTGTGGTCAGCATTCGTCATTACGTCGCTTTATTTTGCATTCTTTTGTAACGTATAAGGCGGATAGTTCCAAAAGTGGTTTAAGTCCTTTTTTTTTTTTGTCAAAAATAAAAGTTTTATTCGAATTTTTACTCTTGAACTAAAATTTTAACTTCACAATTTCTTTTGTTGTTGTATCAGCTAAGAATAGAATTTCTAATATGCCGGGATACTGGGCCTTACCGGTCAGGTTATCAAATGTTTAGGTCGGTAAGGTATAAGTGCACCACACGTGTTATTCCTTTCTGTGGGATCCGTGCGCTAAAACCGATCGACCGCAAACTCCTTAATAAACTCATTTCAATGCGTTTATTTCTTACTGAATAATTATTATTATCATGAAGGTGAGTTTGAATTCTTTATTTTTCTTTTTTACGTATTCCTACTAAAATCTGAGCATTTGTGCACCAACAGTTTCTGTATACTGCATCATTTTTTTTCTTTTTATTTTTTGCAACTTGGGCGTTGTTTACAAAAGTGAAAACTGGCGGGGGGTTAACTTTACAACATCTACAGCATTATTTTCATGAAAGATAATTCAAATTTTGAATCTGCTACCATGTGTAACAATACTTAATCTTTTCGACAAGAAATAGTGAGAAACGTTATAAAAATTAATCCCATAATTAAGAGCATTTTAATGATTTTTAGATTCAAGGTTTTTTTAGCCCTACTTTTAAGCATTTAAAATTTGAGTGCGTTTTACAATCGATACCGTTTGATATTATTACCAATGTGACTGCAAATTTGTCTTATAATAGATGCAGTACCCGTACATTAAGTTTGCGACTTTTATTTTTTTTTTATTTTTAAATTATTTTATGCGTTTATATCGCCAGTTATTCCAAATACATTGTACCAATTAAACCGTGAAGTACGTACAGTATAATTATTATTAAATTTTTATATTTTGAAATTTTATTTATGAAGTAACAGGTACAGAAGGTACATGTATTTGACTTTAAATAAATTTATTCGTAATATAATATTTTTGATTATTTCAGACAACCTGCATTCTATAATTACAGTATTAGTAGATTTTAATTTTTTTTTTAATAAAAAAAATGGACAAGAAAAAACTGGAAACTTAATCGTTAATGTAAGGTATCAGATACTGTAGTTTAAAATTTTTTAAAGGACTCGATTGTCTTGCTTTTAAATGGGATTTTGTATTCTCAACGCTTATAAAATTATTAATGATGTTCTTGTCCTGAATACGCTCTTCCTCCTCCTTCTGGCAACATTCATTAGAATCGACAGTCGCAAACAATAATTAGCGATTCAACACATTCGATTATCTGGGCAAGATTTAATTACAAACGAGTATTATTCCGTTTCCATAGGTCATCGCCTATGTGAAGGGCAAGATGATGAGTTCCGAGTGATTGAGCGTCTTCTCATAGAGCGGTCATTGTTGTCCCAAAATGATACTTTGACGTCGAACTCAATATCTAAGCTACGCAATTAACGGCTTTCTTTATCCATATTTACGCAGCGTAATTATTTTTCTTTCAAAATCAAACAAACGTTTTCATTGTTTATGGAATTGCGCGAAAGCAGGGCCAGAGGTGAAATTCAGTGGTCAAGGACAAAAAAAAAATGAAAATGTTTTTTTATAATACATGTACAGTACATGTGAGCATAATATTTGGTACGTTAACGGTACAGCTTATTAACAGTAAAATAATTATATTAATTACCATTATAGAACAACTTAAAATAGTTTTAGTGTCGAAGCTACTATCCAACTTCCGCCTGCTATTAAAAAACAAAATAATTATATTTGGAACAATTAAATTATTATTTTTTTAAAAATATGTTTTATATTCCATCAAAAATTTTGTCATGGGAAATTTTATGTGTTTGGTATGTCATTTTTTAAATTAGCCAAAGTAATATTTTTTATGAAAAACTTTCGAGTTTCTCTATCAAACGACACAACTTTGACGTTACTGTTATAAAAGCTGACTATTAGCCTATAGATGAAAATAGTTTAAGTTTTAATAACATTTGGTATTTATTTCTCATGTATTTATTTCCCCCGTATGTTGTATATATCATACGTGCATATACAGCATGTATATTATTCAATTTTTTTTTTTTTTTTTTTTTAAGTAATTTTCTTGAGAGATTTTGTTGTTTATTTTTGTTTTTGCCAGGCCATGACGACTGGCGGTGCTGTTTTCGTTTAATCATATCGTTTTTATTAGTATGGAATAAATAAGAGAGAAGGAAATTTGGGGTGAAACGAAGATGTTTTTAATTTGTTTAATTTTTGCTCGGAATCGTTGAGCTAAATAACCGTGAAATTTGTTTTTATAACTTTCCTTTTTTTTAATTGAGGTTTAGTTGACGATGAGTGACAAATGTCTGACGCAAACTCGTTTCTGTGTTTATCTTCGACGAACGCGTTTAAATTCGCTCTTATTAAGCTCATCTTCAACCACTCTCGATCTAAAATCCAGTTCTCGTTTCACACGAAAAATAGATTTCGTTTGAAAAGAGCGAGACTGACGCGTCGGAAAAAATTGCCAGATAGAGAAGCAAAATAATTGAATAGAAGTGAATGAGCATCTAGTAGATGTACAGTATTAGTCAACAAAAAAAAAATGGAAGAGTGTGATCCATGAAATTTTTAGCTGACCCGAAACAAAAAGCTGAACAAAGCACATGTTATATACATGAGCCTATTTCTTTGTTTTATAAATTTAAATTGCGATTTTTTTTTACCCGTAGGCCTATTTAATTTTTTTACAAAATTTTGATTCAATTACGTGAATTAATTCGAAGAAACAAATTTTTTTTTGGCGTTCTATTATTTATGTTGCTTCAGACATGCGGCTTTTAATTTAAATAATTTTTTAAAACATGGTTTACAAAATCATTCTTTTACATAAAAAAGTTACAATTTTATAAACATTATTTTTGTACAAAATTTTTCAAAAAACCTTGTTTAAATACCGGATGTCCCCTTTTAAGCACCATTCCACGTGATGCAAATGTTTAAGCTGCTCTATTTTTTGTTACATGACAAAATTATCAAAGAATTAATATTGAATTTGTAATTTTGATTATTTTGGTAATTATTTTGCAATGCAAAATTAGCGTTGCTTGAGCATTTTACATGGATTGGCGTTTTAAACGGGACATCCTGTATAAAATATGGGAAAAAACACAAACAACGGGTTCTATAACTCTATTAAGCTCGTAACCAACATGACATTAGAAGATATTTAATTTAAGAAAAAAATTTAAAACATTTTTTCAAACGAGCAAAATAATAAAAAGAAAATTGCGAAAGAAAAAAACAATTAAATACACATTAGAAAATTAACATGAAAATGTTGGATGCCCACATAAAAATCGGGCATTATCGATTTACACTTTTTATTAAAAGTCAGCAACTTTGTATTTACCCGATATTTGTTTTGAGACTGTATATTATTTTCTTTAATAAAAGTCTTATTTGGGTCCGACGTAATAAAATGTCGCCAACATTTTGTATCCTGTTTACTTTGTGCAGCTTTGTTGGCGGCCGTGACTTAAAATACGACCTAGTTCCGGTTCTCAAACATAAAAATTAATATTATAAGCTTGTGTTTTTTGTCTTTTACAAACTAACCTGACAATAAAATTCACAGTTTGACTGAGCCGTAATTTTGCGATGGAAATGTATTACCAGTATGTGTACTCAGAAATTTATGGCTAGTTTTTTGCGTTAAATGTTTTACCTCGAAGCCAATATGGGAGAATACAATAATATAAATTTCAAACTTATTGACCACTTTAAACTTTATTTTTGTAGCCATTTACAACGGATAATAAAACATTAGTAGGTTAATAAATATCGATTGTCTCGGGTAAAGTTAATAGCGATTTCACTTGTGGTCATTGAATCACGGATTTAGTAGTTTAGAGAAGTGATTTTGCATACTGGTGCTTAATATGGTCGTAGATTGCATTACAGTATTTATAATATTATTTCCGAATACAGCAGTATAATTTTTTTGTTGTTGTTGAATAAATTGGAATTAATTATTTGCTTTAATTTTTTTTTTTCTGCTGTCAAATTGTTATTAAAACATCATTTAAAATTCGATAATAACTTGCTGTAGGTCAGTTGGCGCATAAAACAGCATTAAGACAATAAAACAGTCGCAACAAGACCGTCTTTTACATTATTATTCTATTTGCTCTAATCCTTTGATCTATTCACATTTTCAACGTGAGAAATTGAAGTTGCCGGTCATTTCGCATAAAATAATCATTGATAATACATGTAAACCCATTTGGTTTTTTTTTTAAAAAAAAAAAGTTGTCGGGTAGTCTTCCATATTGTAAAAAAAAATTTTTTGACGGCTACAAATGACATTGACTAGACTAATACAGTATAAATGATATTTTGGCGCCTAATTATTTGCATTTATTATTAAATGCAGTTTCTTTGGAACTACAGTACATGTACGGTACGTGAGTAACATGCTGTACGTGTATTTGCGGTTATCAACCTTTTTCAACTTTCTGAGCACTTAAAACATCTTGGAACACTCCAACATAATATTTTGTAAAACGTTTACTAAAAAATTGTAAATAAAAAATTGCATAAAATTTTCGCGTTTCGTGACATTTTAACATAAAAAAAAAATGTAATCAACGAGAGAAGTACATTTTGCACATTTTTAAGAAGAATAAAAATGCTTGTTTTCTCATCTTTCTCGTTTTTAACACTGGTTTAGTGTTTATATATAATTTTTTTTATCATTATAGTTTTATTTTTGAACCGAACTTTTTTTAAAGAAAAAGTTGCATTTACAATCCCACGTGAACAGAAGTTTAATTTTAACATATAAACTGCGCCGCTGTCATTTTAATAGGATTATATTTTCTAAATTCTATCGTTCATTGCTGTTTTTAATAATTATGCCTTGCAAAAGTTTTTAATAATTTAAGGACCTATTGCTTGCACTGGCAGATAATTTGCTCTTTAATTTTCATCTTTAAAGCAATTCTACAATAGTATGATACGGATTTTCCAAACATTTTTTTGTTTTTTTACATTTTAGACTTCGATTGACATAAAATTTAAAATTAGCGTAATATATAAATAAAATTAATGTCAAATAGGCGCCAGTAAAATCGAGTCACCATATTATTAAGGATGCGTAGTAGAAGAGTTTATTTCAATATCCCGGAGTTTATATTGTTTATTTAGATTGTGAATATTTTTTTTTTCTCCTAATAACGTTTGACCTCTGACTGTGAAACACCAACAAGCACGTGTAATAATCCAGACTCTGTATGGCCTCGAATGGCGCGCGAAAAGCATCAGATAGTCTATCTGTCTTTTTTTTTTTTTTTTTTCTTCCTTTCTCTTTACTGTAACTAATGCCAGTCAATGTTATTTCAAGTGGATCGACAAGAGATCTTCAACCTAAATCAAAACTTTTGACTTAAGAGCTGGTTTCTACGCTTCAACTAAGTTTAAATCATAATGTCAATACCACGTTTACTCTTGCAAAATATTTACATTTATTTTTTAGAGTATTTTTTTTTTTTTTTTTTTTGAGTTTTTAATTTCTCGGTATTGTAATTCAAATTGAAACTACCGGCGACTAAAACTTGAATTTATATGACTCTTTTATAATTTAGCGCCTTGCAACTCTTAAATGCGAGATACTGTTCAACTGAAGTTGTTTCATGGTACTGTGGCTTGAAATGAATGGCTTCGGAGAAGATGCACCCAATTGCACCATTATATTCTTAATCTTATATTTTGTGAACGAGATATGATTTTGTAAAGTGACTGACTTAAGAGCTCCTAGGGTTATTTTTGTCTGTTTAATGCGTTGTCGATGGGAATGAAAATGTTTTAGACAGACACATTGACTTGATGATAGGAAAGGCTACGCTTCAAATCTGCCCTTTTCATTTTTATGATTTTCTTTGAGTATAAATAGCTCGGTGTTAGGTCTGGTTTTATCTTCTTCCGCTTCCCGCTACATGCTGATTAGCATCCCGCCTTTTTCCTCTTTCAAATCTTGTTTTTTTAAAACCCTATTTCCGATCATGTGAACTTTTTCGTTATGTTGCTGTTATAACCGGTATAATTAGTAAAATTTTATTAATTTCCAATTTTTTTTTCTAGGAACTATATTTGAAATTTTTCCGCCTGTTATTGATAATGACAGGAAAAAAGATTTGGTTTTGGACGCTGGAGATAAATTGCAAATCAACTGTAAAGGCAATAGACCTGTGCATTGGACGTTTCCCAGCAGCAAAGTAATATTTTAATTATATTTTTAAAATTTACTAATTTTAATTCGCCTGCTTTTACTTAAAAAAAATAATGAACAGAAGAAGTTTTCCGATCG
Source organism: Polydesmus angustus (assembly GCA_034698085.1). Taxonomy (NCBI): domain Eukaryota; kingdom Metazoa; phylum Arthropoda; class Diplopoda; order Polydesmida; family Polydesmidae; genus Polydesmus; species Polydesmus angustus. The sequence continues at coordinate 6,922 of JAQGAY010002020.1, forward strand.
AGTACAAATCTCTTCTGGAAGCCAAAATGACGCTAGCGAATACCCTTTTTGGACAAGTTTGACAATTATCAACACATTTTACAATGATTCGGGATTTTATCATTGCCATTACGAAGGAGTGAGTGATTTTAGCGAGCCGGGAGCTGATTTATCATCCACGTACGCCTATGTTTTTGGTGAGACATTTTTATTTATTTTGTATTCATATAATAACACTGTACCGTACTTCCTTTTCATAACATCGGGAAACGTAAACCCAGTTTTAAAAAAATGAAACTTGGCGTATCAATATTATTTGGTATAGGCTTACGTATTTTATTTTAAAAATTTTTCATTCTGGCATTTATGATTTATACTTCAAAATTACGGTTTGATATTAATTTATAAAAGCATTATACTATAGTTGCAATTAGCATAAAATAACAATTTTAAGTGAAAGACTATGCTGGTTTTTAATTAATGTAACCTACGTAGTACTGAAATGTTTTATAAATGTAATTTCTATGCCATTCAGTAAAGTTCTATTCAATTTTATGCCTACTTAAATATTTTTTTTAATATTGTTGTATACGGTACATTAACGTAATTACTGTACTCGAATTTTGTTTAAATATTAAGTATTTTTTTTAGCCTTCATTCATATCGTTTATTTGTGTCATTTATTATTATTTGATTGAAAAGTACACTGTACTGTGTGTTCAGTAACATTTCTAATCTTTATTTATTATTGTTGTTTGATGTTTGCAATATAAAGATGAGAAGCATTTGTTTGTTCCTGTGGAAGACGAAATAGACGATACCGGTATGATGTTTCTTCCGGTTTATCAACACGCCGAGACCATTATTCCCTGCCGTCCCACCCACCCCATGATCAACGTCACCCTGACCAAATGTGCAATTCCACCAATGGTGGTAAGCTATCAATACTTTTTTTTTTACTTTCTTTCTCTTATATTACCTTACAACTGTCTGATAAATTGGAGATGTGAAACATAATTATTCGTCGAGACCAGAGTTTAAGAGTTCGTCCATTAATTCAATTACTGTAATTCAGTTTAAAAAAAAGAGTAAATAAAGCATAAAAAGCATTGCAATCAATAAAATTGGCTTCTCATTTCATCAACACAGTCGTGCCATTTTTTGCTCGTAATGCTTTATGTTAAAAATTAATAGTTTTTATTTTTATCTTCTCTCTTATTTATTGTCATTTTAATTGAGTAAATAATATGAGGGAAGAAATGCTCCAAAGCTCTGGTTTCAATCGGGGAGTTGAAATCAAGGGCATTTTACGATATTATGATTATCAAAATTTTAATGAGGAAGGGTGAACATTTTTTAATGAAGTTTACTAACATTTATTTATCAGTAACTTAATTTCTGTTGCTTTTTGATATTTTTTGTTGTTCTAACGTTGCAAATTAATATTATACTTAATCTAAAACAAACATTTTTTTTTTTAAAAATAACTTTTTTCCTTATTGAATTTCAACTGCTTATTAATTAATTTTTTTTTTAGCTGTTAATCAGTAACTCACTTTCTGAAAATAAATTGTATTGGTTTCGTTTAACTGTATAACGTTTATTCATGCACTATTGATATTTGTGAGTTATTGTGACTTCGATCAATTGGTATGGTACAGACTGTTTGTGCTGTATTTTAATGAGTGGCGTTTTTTTGCCTGCCCTGTTTTAATCCCATAGGTGAACGTGTCGGAGAATACTGGTGTAGAATACAACCCCACTCGGGGATTTTGGCTCAGATATTCCAATTCTTTCTTCAACGGATATTTTCAGTGCACGGCCAATTATTTCAACTCCACTGGTCAACTTTCTGTTCACCTATTGTGGTTTCGTACGTAAGCTTTCTTCTTGCATCCCCCATCCCTCACCCTAACAAACACGCCACTTGGTTCTTATTTTTGCATGTGCATTTACTATAGTATTTTTACATAACAGTTAGGGCTATTATTCTAGTTTTGTCACGGTCAGGCTCTGTTAGAAAATTATATGTTTAGGTCGGTTAAAATCTTCTTAATTACGACTCAATGCGGGGCGTTATCACAAACACAAAGGTGTTTTAGAAATTCAGAGAACACGCTTATAATACGAGTATCTTATGTAACACTATAATGTTTGGATAAGTATTTTGTGTTTTAAAGGAAGAAAACCGTGTTTTAATTTATTTTAAAAATTGAAAAAATTATCGGTACGGTACGTTATTTCTGAAATTTTTTAAAGATGTACGTGATGTTCAATTTTATTTCCATTCAAGTACAGTAATAGCTTTACTAGTGGACTAAAAAGAACTATTATTTTCCTCATGCAGTAATTATGTTTATATCAGTCGGATGACTGTGTGGATAGATTTAATTACTTAGGCGTATTTTAAAAATTAATACAACAAGGATTAATTTTGGTCGTTTTAACAGATCTCTCGATCTTTTTTTGAGCTTTATGTTGAAACAAACTCTAAAATGAAAACTATGAAGTCACATGTTGAATTTGTGAATATTAATACCTGAAATGTATAATATTTTTGCGTGTGGTGGTGGTGGTGGGGAACTGTTTTGTTAGCAAGTATCGTTCTTAAAATTAGTAATACTGTATTTTCAATTTTCTCATTCGAAATTAGTAAATTATTAGTTTCTGTTTATTTGCTATTTTATATATGAAATCTTTTTTTTCTGCTTTTCTTACATATAGCCGATTAGTCTCGAAATTTGTGATATTAACAGTTAATATTTTCCTGGAAGGAAAAGTTGCATCAAGCGTCCGGTTTAGTTATAGTAAAAAAAAAAAAAAGGTTTGCAATAAACTAACAAGATATTGAACATTTATTGTAGTTTAGATTGCATTAAAGTTTTCTATACAGTACATGTATGAGCAAAGTGACGCACTAAGTTGATTCAAAGAAGAAAAAAAAGGTTCATTACAATCATAGTTTGGTATTGTCAGTGTTGCTCCCTAACTTATTTATTTCTATTTTATTTCGCCCGTGCGGAATCCTATTTTAAGTATAATCTATTCCACAATTTTAATTAGAAGATAAAATATTATTCAAAATTTATTGAATGTTTGATTTAAAAGTTTTTGAAATGTACGAATTATACTGTACAGGAGTTAGTAAAAGTTTAATTTAGTTTTGATGAACACTTGTAGGCTATACTGTAATATAAAATTAGACAATAATGGAGTAGGCAAATAACCAAAAATTATGAAAAATATAAACGTCTTAAACGAAAAAAAAAACGCAATACAAACTATTGCATATTTATTTTCATAAGTTATTAATCATTTTATTGTTTTTAATAGCTTGCGCATTTATCTATTAATTAAACTGTCTATATGTTTGTCAAATTACATCTAAAATGTAAAAGTTTGTTTCGATAAACATTTCTTTCTTATTTTTTCTTCAAATTTTTATGTTCATCTTTTACAATCACGTTTTCAAACGCTGAAATCATTTATGCAAATTAATAGTTGTAAATTTGCTACTTGATATTTATGTAACTGGGTATTTATGGGCGAAGCTGAGTTTAACAGTCCATTATCAATATTATGTATTACGCAGGTAAATTTATCGGAAGACGTGACGTTTGATCCAAAACGAGGATTTGTCGTTTTTCGTCCTTCATATTTCTTCAGTGAAATGTTTGAATGCATTGCTAAACGTTACAAAAAGAAACAACGTTTACGATTTCATCTACACTGGTTTTGTAAGTAAAAACAAACAAGTTTATGAAGTTTCCAAAAAAAAAAAAAAACCATTCGAAATTTATTGTGCACTTTTTTTTTATTTAAAAAGATTTTTATTTTTTTTATACGCTTTTTTTTTATGTTTGTGTATTTTTATGATTTCTAACACGTGTTTCGGTGTAGTTTGTTCTGCTTAACTCGATTTGATGGTGTGGGTGGCTGTTTAATGGTTTACATCATTAGATATGTTTATTAACTCTTATAATTTTGATGTTTAAAATATTATATTGGTAGACCGGTTCAATGCACTCTAACTAATATTTCTCGAACTTGTATATTTTTCTACAGTTTTGAAAGCGCAATTAGGTTTAACAGTCATTGAAACCATACTTTCATATAGTTTCTCACTCTTTTATTGCATCACATTAGACTCTAGTTTTAACATACTAATCCATCAATTTAATTGACATAAGCTTAATTTGCTACCCTCTTTTTTATTATCTGGTGTGTAATTAATAGTCATGTTATTTCTATTTATTTAAAAACTAAAAAAACATTTAATATGTTGTGTGTAAAATACTGTATAATCACTTAGAAATTTACTCATTTTTTGCAAAAAATACTGCAAGTCTTTTTGAATTGACTAATTATGCACCGGAATTGGTTGACGGTTTTATAATTGTCTAACAAAACCTGCTATTATTTTTAATTAGATGAAACAGATTCTGCACCCCGTCCCAGCATCGATGATTCCAACGCCCAACACGTTACCATAGGTAGCGACTTTCAATTGACATGCAAAGCTGGAGCAGAAGTAGGGACTATGGTTTTCGTTGATTGGATTTATCCAGAATCGATTGATGTACTTTCTTTTAATCAAAACTTTTAAAATTTTTGTCTATATTAATTTGTAACATGGTTATTTTTGTAGAAAATCCGAGTTTCTGTTGGCAGTTCGACTGCTATAGGTAGAGTTGGCCAAAATGGCAATCGATATCTTGAAATCAGTAGCATATTAAACGTAACTGGAGCCATGTTATCCGATCAGGGAAATTATACGTGTATTATTACCGATCATACTTCTAAAAAAGGCAATCGTCAAAAGTTTGTGCGAGTTTACAGTACGTAATATCGTTAAGATTTTGAAAATGAAACATTGTAAGATTTATTTTATCGATATTTTTAGATGTTTCGTCGCATATTGTTTTGACCAGTGACGTACCGGTGAACGAGGAATTGATTCTGGCCTCTAGCAGTCAAAAAGCGAGTTTAGTTGTCAACATTGATGCTTATCCGATGCCGAAAATTGAATGGAAAAAGGAAGATACGCTTTTGAAAGCTAGCAACAAATACGAAATCAA
>JAQGAY010002021.1:0-11977 GCA_034698085.1 Polydesmus angustus
AAATAAAATAATTTCTAATTTATTAAATGAGTTTTGTTGTGGTTTGAAATAAGGAAGTTAACTTGCCGCACCCTGTAGTAACTATAGTCCCTGATCTACCATTGGACGTAACATCAGAAATTTATTTTTCTACTTCATGTGGAGAATTCTTAAAAAAATGCATATATAAGCCACAATTTTCGTTAAATTATTTTTATTACATCTATGTATTACAGTTATGAAGCTATCAGAATTTAAAAATTAAGATCGCTTTGTTATCGCATTAAAAGCATTTTTTAAAATTAAGTAATTTTTTAAAACCCAAACCCAGTATTATCGATCATAAAATATACAAATAAACTATCAAATGTTGAAACAAAACAAACACATAACAAATACAGTTTTATTACAAATTATTTTTATTACAATGTTAAAGTCCTATTAAAATCTATTATCTTTCAAAGTTAGGAAAATAATAGAATTTAAAAATTAAAAATATATTGCCTCTATTCTATAACTACCAAAATACATTTTTTTAAATTTATAAATGGTAATAACAGTATTGGAAAAATTTACACAAAAATGTGCAGTACTTACCAAAAAATTTGTTAACAAATTGAAAAATAAATTCTTATAAATTATAAACTTTCAAACATTCAAAACAAAATTTTTAAAATAACTACATCATAGTTTCTCAATTATTCAAGTCATCTCAATTAAATACTCGCATGCATTTATTAAAAGTTAAAACCTGAATATTTTTAAAAACAGAATTCTTTTAAATAACATTTAAAAGTCGAAAAATACTTAGCTACTACTGTAATCGATTGCACAGTACGGCAATTATTATTAACGCAAAATTTAGCACATTCCTACAATAATTAAAATAAATAATAATAAAAAGCTTTACCTTTATTCCAACTTTTAGATCTTTTAATAGGATTTAATATTTAGGATTTAATATTTTATTTCCACCGGTCAATTTACATCACCATGTTAACACAATTTGTAATTAAGTAAATATTCGCAATTTAACATATGTTTTGGCCGTTACTGTAATGCCTTTAGCTCCAAAACACTTCACTGCTTTTCGCATATTAAATAATCAAATTTGTTTTAAATGAATAATATTTGAAATAATCGGACAACAAATTTTTCGCGTCTGCTTTAAACAAAGCCACGGATACACTTCGTCTAACAGCGCCTCCTATACATTGTTACTAAGCTACTTCGTGACGTGTAGATGTACGGGGATATAGATTCTTTAAAAAAGGGCAGTCCGTCAAAAAATCATAAAAAAGGAAGATTAAACGGAATACTGTACCTGGATAAACCTGAAACTTGTATGTTTCGATAGTTGAAGGTTAAAAAAAGTGATAAAAGCCTCTCTCTTTTGCTTGACCCGCTTTACAGCTAATACACTAGTAGATCTGTGCTGAAATAAAACTACCTTGCGTCTCTTTCCTTACAACTGGCCCCATAGGGTGATAGGCGGAGGAACTTCTGTGGGCTCTGGCGCATGGCCACTTCCTATCATTAAACCATAATAAAGTTTGTAAAAAAATTAAATTTTACACAAATTGTTTAATAATATTATATAATTTATTATATAATTAGCTTTTTTCCTGCTCGGTACAAGTTGACCATTCGGCGTATTACCAGTGCCGGATAATCGGATTTATCCAATGCGGAACCATAACAAATGTTATCAATTCAAGAAGCCCTAACTTTTCTCAGCGGCGGATTGCGGATTATCATACTTTTAAAAATTCCAAAACCACAATTTAAGTGCTGTTCTTGTGAGGCGTGAAATTTTTTTAAAAAATTGACACATTTTTCTTTTTTTGCGCTCTTGACCGCCCCGACATGTTATAATTGCTCGAACATAAATTGTTATAATAAGTTAATATTAGCAAAAACTCCGGTTATTTAATGTCTTGGTGTCTGTAGACAATTCACAAATATAGTAAATAAATTAAAAAAGCAAGACATTTTCAGCTCTAAGCCCAAGGCTCTTATCTTTTGCTAATTCTGCTAGGCCTACGTGTTCATGGCTAATCCTGCTCTGCTTACAACTTGCTATAAACAATTATTTAGATTACTTCATTATTATTTTTTTAAATTTATGCAAGACAATACAACACTCAAAACTATACATTTATTTTTAATGGTTAAATTTTAATATTCGTTAAAACACCATTAATAATTCGTACTGGTTTAATGTCCTAAACCAACGCCTCAAGGCTCAACTAAACTTTCAGAACTGGGATTTAAATCTGAATCAGTTCCCCTCACAACTAACCAACTTTATTTATTTTAAGAAAGATAGTTGCTACCGTATTTACAAATAATTATTTGTATTAACAATAATGCTACAAATAATACATACGAGTACCAATATTTTTATTCAAACTCAAACAAACTTTGTAAAATAATATCTAATCAGACTATTTGAATTAGCCTACCTATACAGTATTAACTACGGGTATTGAAGTTATTTTACTAAAATTATTCTATTTTCTATTAGTTTTTAAACGCATAATTTAGGATAGCCAATAATTAATAATAATATTAATGGAATCAACTTTTGTGCCAAACTTCACTCTGTGCAACACTATAATGTTTTGATTTTTAACATTTACAATTTAATGAATAATTAAACAGGACCTTTTTATGCTTAGGTTATCAAGGCAAGTGCATAGTGCCCGAGAATTTTAGGAGCTCAAATTATTTTAAGGATTAAAGCATACAATGTTAAAACCAAAAATGAGCGCCCAAATTATTAAAATTCTTATAATCGAGTCACGAGTGCATTAAAAATGGGCTAATTTAGCCACCTTTTCTAAAAAAAAAAAAAAAAAATTTGCGCCTTGCCAATTAATACGGTACCGTACCATTAAAGAAAGGGGAGAGAGCAGCCGCTTTAAAATGTTTATACAGCTTTTTGTAACTTCAATAAATAAAAAATTTGCGTTTTAGCTTTTTATCTCGTTCTTTTGGTTAAGTCTAAAGCTTATGGATAATGGCGTAGGCTACCAGTGAAACGTGTCGCTGTCACGTGTGATTTTTGGTATTTACTTTTGCACAGAAGTAAATGAAGAAATTAATTTTAAAGTTCACTCTCGAACGCTAGAAGCATAAGAACGAGAGAAAAAAGCTAAACCGCAAATTCTCTAATACGAATTTAGTTTTAAAAAATATTTTTTACATCATGTGCATAACGAGGAAATATAATTAAGGTATAATATACTTTTACAATTTACGTCAATTATTAAAAAAAAAAATTTGCAAAAATAATAATTTGAAAATCATGGGGAATTCCATTTTTGAGAGAGTCATTTTTTACAGCAAAAATCTTAGTAGCACCTTTTTAAGTTTTTAGTTTTGCTGTGTATTAACAAGTTGATTCTTAAAAAGTTGGGGAAGGGAGCCCCTGATTTGACGGCTGTGCCTTGGTCCTGGATCGGTCTAAAATGGCTCTATAAATAAATATATTTTTTTAAAAAAAAAGTTTTTAAGACAAAATTTACTTTCTCTTCTCACTATGGTAGTTCAGAGGCATTGCTTCATTTTTAAGCTACAGTATGTAGGACGTAGACCAGTGCCCTGTTTCATAAACGTTGACAAGTCGACAAATGTCGACAATTGTAAAATAATCATCAAAATTCTGTTTCATAAAAACTTTGACATGCAAATTTTAATGAAACGGCAATGTGTTGAGTTTTACAATTTTGACTAGCACTTGTCGATTTGTAGAAATTGTCATAATTGTCGCGCCTGTAAGTTTTATGAAACAGGGCACTGGGACTTCAAACTTTATTATCTAAATACGGTAATAAATTAATAAGTACCAGTACCGGTACCGTCTTTTTAAATATGGCACATTTAAATAATGCAATTACAACCATAATCCATTAACAATTAATACAGTTTTATTATTAATATTAAGTTTTATTTCTTTAATTTAATGTGCAAATTATTAATTATTTTGACATTAAAATAATCCAAATATATAAATATAGTAATTCAAAAGCTGTGGTTAAAATAAAAGTATAAACCTAGAAAATACTCCGTAGTGTGTAATAATTATTATGAACAATATTATTTTATTAGCATATTAATTAATAAAATACATTTAAAAAAATTCTAAATAAAATTAGATTAACAAGAGTTGTAGAAAAGCTTCAACATTGTAGAATTTTAAAAGAATATAAATAAATAAACAGATTGTTACAATGTAAAAAATCGTTATTATAAATTGACAGTATTGCACGTAGCTACAGCTTAAAAATTAATAACAACTAAATAAAACACGACTGAGTGAATAAATAACTACTAAATAAATCACGACTGAGTGAATAAATAACTACTCAGGAATAAATAAATCACGACTTAGAATAACAACACACGTGATAAAGCTAAAACATTTATAAAAATACCATAATTTCTTACAATGTTTTTAGAATTATTTAATAAAATTTTGAGTAAATTGATTTAAACTTTATTAATATTATAAGTGCATTTTTAATGCCGATTTTTTGTTTATTTAAAAAACTTCATCTGTTTTCATAATAAATTAGTTTAGTAACTATATAAATGTTTTGTTTTGAAAATAAAAATTTTTGGCTCGTATATAAACGAGATGTTAGAAAAGTTTTGCCATACGTTTTATTTTTTGACATTTGTATTAGCCATGAAATATATTTGTGACTTAAGGTTTCAATCCCAAAATAAGCTTTATCTTATTGTACGGTTTTTGCACCTATGTTTCCTCGCCTACGATTTCTCAAAGTAAGTATTTTTAAAGTATCACAATTATTCAGGATGATTCAAAAGTACCCTTCCTGGGCCTTCCACAAAAAATATATTTTTTATATTAATTGTGTGTCTCCACAGGGACAAAAAAAACCCCATAATCATTGAAACAAATCCATTTGAAATCTGAAATCACCTTTGAATCACCTATTACGTAAAAATAATATTACTTCAATTTATTATGTTTATTAGTTGTAAAACGATAGAAAAAGTTGTAAATGATCCTGAAGCAGATGACCGTTTACCATCGTTTTCACTATGTTCCAATGTGCCCATTCGACAAAGTTATAATTCTATGTCGTCATTGTTTGAAACAATAGTATAACAACATTATAATTCTTATCACCGTTTATAATCATGTAGTAAAATAACGTGTCCTTAAAACTACGAAGCTTTTAAAAAGCGAATAAATCAGTTAAATTTTGATGAAAATGAATTAATTTTTTAATAATTACATACAACCACACCTCCAATTTAATAATAAAAATCAATTTTCAGAATTTTACCTCTCCAACTGAGTCGGCACGCGTAAACGTGCTCAGGCGCTGACTTTGACTACTAAAGTTTTTTGCGGATTTCCAGCCTGCAGCTGCCGACTGCATCTCGCCACGTGCCGGCATCTACCGTAGGATTAATGCAAACTTTCTCAAATTTCCTTGAGCGCATTATTACGTGCCGACTCAGTTGTAGAGGTCACATTCTAAAAATTGTTTTTTTATCCTTAAATCGTAGGTGTTGTTGTATATAAATAAAAAATAGTAATTCATTTTCATTAAAATTTGATTTGTTTATTCGCTTTTTAAAAGCAAGTTTTAAGGACACACGTTATAATCCTACCATAATAATATTGAATATGAAAATGACAAAAATTATTTGTTACCAAGTTGTTTTAAAACTGGATTTTCCTTTTATTTCAATTATTTAGCTAGACCATGCCGACCCGTCCGTATTAGAACTTGAAAACAAAATGAATTATCGATTTTATATCGCAGATGAGTGAGTCTTAATTTTCTTAAATAAGATTCTTATTAAAATTCTTGCATGAAAATTCAAATATTTTTAATTTGTATGAAGATTTGAATACATTGAAATTGATTGGGACATTGCCGTGTTGACCAAAGTAAAGCGTCACCTTAGTTCACAGATGTCCTGGTCTTTAGGAACCAAAGTTGAAAAACCACGCAGCACACGCCTCCCGTTCTGCAATTTTTGTCTGTGATTTTGGCAGAAGCGGATTTCAAATTAGGCCTAGTGAGGTCAGGGTCTTAGGGCGGCGCAATTCTAGGGGCGGTTTAAAGGGCTTAAAAAAAACAAAAATGTGCAACTTTTGTTAAAAAAAAATTTCGCGTCTCGCAAGCCAAAAAATGTTGGCCTCAGGGCCTAAAATTTGGAAGTCTGCCGCATCATTGTGGTTACTTAACTCCATGGCCCCCCCACATCCTGAATCGGGGCCCTGGTACAAAAATCTTTGGCGGGCCTCCCTTTTTGCTTTATCTTTTGCACAAGCATAACATAAATTTAGAATTTTTGACTCCAGTCCCTGTGTAAAAGTAGTAAGATATATAGAAAAGAAGCGCTTATAAGCTTGCGAGGCGCGAAATGTACGTGCCAATAATTTTCATTTTGACCACTTTTTTTTACAAATGCATTAACTTCAAATTCAAGGTGTTTTTGTAAACAAGCGCCGAGCTAGCACGGCTTGCAATTTTTTTGGGAAAAATAACAAATTTATAAATCCTCATTGAAAAAAGCTTTCCTAAAAAGTTGTTACCAGTACCGGTAGTGTTTTAGCTGCCCTGGGTGGTGGGCCCTCTGTAGCTCAGGGCCCTTATACAAGTGGTTCAATTTGTCCCCCCCCCCCCCTTCGTGAGGGCCATGATTAACACATCTTGGAAGCTAAGGTACAGAGATTATTTGTATGATTGGTTAAATAATCCTAGACTAAAAAATTAGAAAAATGAATCCGACCTGCTTTCTGAATTTGCCAAATTACATGCAAATGAAACACAACGATTGCAATATTCGCAATTTTCTTGCGACAGACTGGGATTTAGTTTGTATTTGAACAATGATTTAGAACGGTAATTTTATATTATAAGTTACATATTATTATAAGTTAATTATTATTTGAAGTAAGTTCAGGTACACTAAAATTATGGCAGACAAAAATTAAGTGTTAATTTAATTTTAGAGCGGTAAAAAGTTAGAAATTATAAATTCTGCAAATGACTTTACACTTGGACGAGAATATTAGTGAGAGCATTATTTTATAAGTTAAACTTTAGTTTACCAAATAAATATTTCCGTTCTTAAAAATAATATTTCAATTTAGCGTCAAATTGGGTAAAACTAAAATATCGTTATTAAAAAGTTCAGCTTTGGTTCAAACAACAATCATAGAAAGCTCCTGCAAAGTAATTATAATTAAATTTTTACTTAAGTTTAATGAATATTAATAATTTACGTTTGGTAGTCTGAAGTAATTTTTAGTCAAATTGGAGGAATCTTAAGACTTTATATGGGATTATCTATATTATCATTTGTGGAATTTATTTTTAGATGTTTATCCAATGTGAGATTTGAAAATCTGAAAAGATATTTAGGTAAATATTTAAATTGAATTAAAATTAAACCAATTTTTATTTATAATCAATTAGTTTTAATTGAGCTGTATACAAAATCTATTTCGTAAAAGTAGCTTTCCTCCGATGATAGAACAACATAAAAATCGCTTGTCCAATACACTACTGTACTTTATTCATTTGCATTATGATTAGATGCTATAAAAAAAATTACCAGAAAAATGTGATGGCCGGGTACAATTTATAAACTTTATTGCTGATCCCTTCTTGAAACACAAAAGGGCAGATAAACTGAGACACGAAAATTGACCATATATAGCATCTAACGTAATACGTGGATAAGGTGTTGGAAAAACAATACGCGTGCTCATTCTTCCATTTACTTAGATGGTTTTGTATTATACAGAGTGTCCGAAATGTGACACAACATCTTCCATTGGCTATTAAAAAAAACCACTAAAGATATAAATTTAAAAATGGTGCCATTTTAGAACAACTCAGAAAGTTTTTCTGTTTAAAAATACATTGTTAGTAAATTCAGAAAATATTAAAAAAAAAACATAAAAATTTAAATTGTTTTTTTTTTTACTCTTATAATTTGCAGTAGTCGTATCCCGTGATAATAGCGCAATTACAATGAAACAAAAATGTAACAATAACTAAAAAACAATGTAACTAGTAAAACAATGCTGCAGACATTCTAAATGCGAATAATAATTTAGAATTAGTTTTAAATTTTAGTCGGACTTGTGTGCCTTGTAGTGAAGTAAGTCGCTCTGTTGCATCACCTGCATTCGTTTTACAGCACAGAGAGAGTTCTAACTTTCATAATTTTAAACGTACAAAATTATTTTAAAAAATTCATATTATCAAAATATTATTACTTTTAAAACAATTTATTAAAAATTTATCTTTTTTTGAATAAAAAAATATTTTTAATGATACGGTAGCCTATTCTCTAAAAAAATATTAGCGTGGAAAATTTTACTCCGTATTTCTGAAAAAATCATTTTTTAATTTTAACTTTTTTTAATATTTATTAAAGTAATTAAGAAATTATTTATTAAATGGCACCATTTTTAGATTTTGATCGTTGATAGTTTTTTTAATAGCCTACAGAAGTTGTAGTGTTGCATTTCGGACACCTGTATTACCGTAAACAAGGTTAAGCAAATTTTTTTTTTATGACTATTTCTTAAATAAACTTTTAAGAAAAAGAAACCACTAGTCAGTTTTCTATTTCGGTGGCAAATCAATTGAGGAACTCTCGACCGTCCGTGAAATTGATCTGGATAATAATCCTCTGTGGAGCTACTTACACCACTATTTACCAATCAGTAACACTGTTTAAGGCCTACTACGAGTAATTTACTTAACTGTATAAATTTATATGTTTTACAATATTGTTACCATTAATTAGGTATCCGATTATCTATCAAACGACGAAGGAGATTGATCAAATGGGGTTCCCATCTGTTACTGTCTGCTCTAACAACTTATTTCCAAAGGAAAAGTATAGTTAGATTAAAGCCCTACTTAATTCTTTAACAGGGACAGGAAAAAAATCATCTATTAACTGTTATGATGGTTATACATTTCTACATGGACTTTTACTGTGTCAATTAATGTTATTATGAATCACGTTTAGATGAAATTACATATTGCCAACTTCTGTTTGAAGCTCAACCAACAAAAGCAAGAATGTTATTGGGTACTCCTCTGCAGTCTTACATGCCAACATGCTACTTTACTATTGACAATCAAAAAATTAACTGCAGGTTACCTATTAACGAGTATAATTTAAAAAAAAAAAATATTTTTCAGTGAAGTTTTAAATTAGCAAACTTATTGAGCATTCACTTGGAAAACTTGGGAATTGTGTTACAATCAATGGGGGGATATTGAAAGAGGGAGATAAGGAAGCAAATATTACTAGCTAAATATTATTAACAAATATAAATTATAAACTTAAATATTAAAACTGGCAAAAATGTATGTTTAGGCTTAATCATAGAATTAGAAGTAACGGAAGTTACGGAACCAGCGACAGCGATATTAATTGATGACTTTGGTGTAATAGTCATAATTCACCCGAAAGGAACTTCAGCCAATAATTATCAGTTTAGAAAAAATTTAATAATAAAGCCGAGCCATTTTTATGAAATTTCAATTTCACCAGTAATTTGTTTTCATTTAATAATTTAACTTAATTCTTAACATTTAAATATTGTATTTGAAATTTTAAACGGTGCGCAAGCACTTACCATGCGAGCCATATCCCGCAAAATGTGTTGCTGAGACAGATTCATTTTATCAATGGAGAAATTTGTTCCACACTCACGAAACACCTTATTTATACACCTTAGGAGTAACAATCAACTTGAATTTGTATTACCGTATTAAATGCAAATAACAAAATTAATGGTTGTACGTTTCAGGAGTGTTTGGCATCTTGTATAATTATAATCATAGCTTACAACACAGGTGTTTAAAAAATATTGCATTTGAATCTCAAGGACGTTTAACTTATGATGATAACCTAGGTACAGAATACAGATTCTCATTTGATACGGTAGTAACAGTTTTAGCCGGGAGTAGAAGTGCACTCTTGAGTCTCTTGTAATCCAGCTGAATTTGATTGGAGGCTGAGGGGAAGGGTGTTTCCGCGGGTTTGAGCCTGGGATACTATTTTCTCGTCCTTGAATTAAATGGAATTAAATTATTAAATCTGCCAAATGGCGACAAATTTAAATAAAAAAAATAATAAAAAAATTTCCATTTTATTAGTGCTGTAATGTATTTTATAATTTTATTAATTTATTCTTTACTTTTCCTTTTTTTTCCTTTTTGTTTGAATTTTAGATGATTGTTCTGTTTCAAAAAACAGCAGCCGATCAACATTTAATTGCGCAACACCTTGCAGGTATTATTTACTTATGTAGTACAAATACTGTTTACAGGAAGTCTTTAATAATATTTTATTTGTGTTTATTTTTAGTGAAGTGGAATTTGAATTGGAAGTAGTGAAACAAAGCAAATCCGGAGTGTATACAGGCGCTACCTTCGATTATTCTCACCAGTACTATTACGGCGAAAATCTAGGGGAATATTTAAATTATAACGAAGTTATAATCAAGTTGGCTGAAATTTTTTTTTTTTTTTTTATTGTTTTTCGTCCAGAGGACACAACAATTATGTTGTCATTTTAGCATTCGAATTCATTCAAATATTATCGTTAGATTACAAATAGACAAATAGAAGAGAAGGTGATATCCCGGGCTTGAACCCGTGAAAAACCTTCTCCCCAGCTTCCATAGACTAGCAGGATTACAGGAGTGCGCTAGGCGTTGGCTATATCCAAAGAGAATTAAATCGACTATAATAAAGGAAATCCCCGCCTTTAAAGTAACTTTGTTTTTTAGTCATTAATAATTATTAGTGCAAGATAAACTAATTGATAGTATTAAACTTTTTAGTTTTTTACTGTGCTGTCTGACATAGGATTGACAATGGGTTTGTGGCTCGGCATCTCAGTTCTCGCCCTAATAGAACTCAAATGCGCTCTCCTATTTAAATTATTTAAAAGCTAACTTTTATCTATGTATTGTCGAATTGTGTAGGCTTACCTGTATAACTTTTAACTGTCGTACATAATTATAATTAAAGTTTCAAGCACAATAGCAATGTCATGCTGAAAATATTTTATGAAATACCGGAGGTCCAGCAGTCTCTGTGGCAGCGTTAAGACCATTCGTAAAAAACTGGATAGTTGAATGGAATAGTTCCTAGTCCGAATACTTGTTCTATAGTTCTATTCTTTGCTATTACTGTATTTTTTTAAAAAAAATAATGAGCAATAATTATCTTTCATTTTATTTTTATTTATAATTATTTTTATATTTAAGAGTTTCCTGGGATAAATTGGTTTTATGCATTCACTTTTGACCGAAAATCATTCAACTAATTTGTTACATTTTATTAATTTAAGTAAATATTAAAAATGTTGATGAAAATCTATTTTATCTTACTTTGAAAGGCGTTAAATTGAATTAAACATATTAATTTTGCACCTTTATACCTTTCCGGATTTGGAAACCCTAATGCAAAAATGGCACATGAAAAATGAAATCCGTTTTCTCTCAATAACTAATTTAATAAGCGTTTACAGAATAATATCTTAAGCCAACATTTAATCAGTCGGGGCAGGAGGGAGATCGAAGAAGTTTGACAGTTGTTGACATGACGGAGTTCAAGAAAAGTTGACGTCAACTATGTAATTTTTTTTTTTCAAAAAATTCTTTAAAATTTGAACTTTTACACAGATGAATTACTTTTTTATTTAGCCGAACTGGATATCTAAATGAAATAATAAATAAATTTAAAAATAAAATGATAGAAAACAATACGATAGAAAAAGTATTGGTACAGTGAAACCTCTACGCAAGAACACCTCATTTACTTCACCTTACTACCGTAATGTTTTTGATAAGAGAGTGCATCACTTATAAAGAAATAATAAATAATGGCTCTCCTTTTGAAAGCCAGCCCAAAGTAGGCTGCTAAGCACAGCTAAGCATTTTCTACGATGGCTCCTAACAGCT
>JAQGAY010002022.1:0-11975 GCA_034698085.1 Polydesmus angustus
GGAAAATAAATTAAATTTGTTAGGTAAAATCTTAATTTTAAAGTTAATAAAAATAACTCAAAATAAAATTAATAACTACTAATAAACCCAATTGTACTTTACTTAAAAGCAATGAAATTTAATATTTAATTAAATATTGATTACAATGATTGTGTTTTTCTAGATTCGAGCACGTCAAATTCAACTGTGATAAGAACAGAAAAACCTATGCCAATTATTGCGAAGGACGACGGGAAAACTCCTAACGAGTATTTTTGCCCAATAACTCATGAATTAATGAGCGATCCAGTTATTGCTGCCGGTGCTGTATATCATTTAGAATTGTATATAAAATGTTATTTATAATTTTAGTTATTTTTATTGAAATAGATGGATTTTCTTATGAAAGAAGAGCTATTCATGAGTGGTTGCAAAGTGGAAAAGCTAGTAGTCCAATGACTAATCAGTCATTAACACATATGCAATTGACGCCAAACTATGCTTTAAAAATGTTGATTCAGAGACATCTGGAAAGCAGTTAAATTATATTTATGATTTTATTTTTTTTTTTTTTTCTTTATTTCACTTTTGCATATATTTGTCTTTCTAATAAGGTCGAACAAAACGTATTTTTACACATATTATATTGTACTAAACAAATAATTTTATAACACCGGCAGCTAATTTACAAGTAATGTAAATTTCCGCCTTTGATCATTACAACTACAAAATAAAATTTAATAGCAATAATTTTATCTAAAAACATGTGCCTTAAATTAAATACTATGAAGTATAATTTAAAATGTTGAGCCTACAAATTTTATCAAATAAATATATCAATGAATAAAAAAGCATTACGTAATTATTTGAAGAAATATGCTGTATATTATTTTATTGAACTATCTAAATCTGGTATAATTATTTGTCTTTAATTTACCGTCTTAAACTTCAGTAAATTATTATCTAAAAGGGCTGAAAAGTAAACACTTTCTAGATTTTGTCAACTATCATTTTTATTTTTGTAAGCGATTTTATATGGATGACTCCTATTCTAACTACTTCGTGGTGTGCAAACACAAACTCTTGACGCTCTCTCTCCATATAAACTCGAATTACAGTAGTTTACTATAAATCGTTCAGGATGGGTCACTAAAAACGAAACATAATCCTGGGGTCATTTCAAATTTAATGAAATTATAATGGATGTCAGATGTACTGTAAACAACATATTGTACGTACAGTACATCTGATGCCATGAACTAATCCTTAAAATTTGAACCCAAAATTTATGGTTTTTGTAAAAATTGGAATCGCTCTAAATTTGTATTGCAAAAAATAATCTCAAATTGGTTCGCCATTACACCCTGTCCGGCTACTGAACCGGGAGTCATAATGGCAAAGTGATTTCATGTTGTCACAATTCTTAGATTTAATTGAAAGACAATACAGTACACGTAATTTAAAATTTTTTTTAAACTTACAATTTAAATTTTCTCCAAAGATGGAGGAAATGTCCCCAATTTAATAATCAAGTTATTGTAAATTATATAATTTATACGACAAAACAAAATCCACGGTGTGGTTAAAAACGCTGGCAGAAATTTTAAAGTGCCTACTATACAAATTGAATGTAAATTTATATGAACCATGCAACGAAGCTTACAAAGTCCAAATCTTCAACGATATTTAAATTGAAAATAAAATTTGGAAATAATTATTAACAGATTCGAAAAAAACAACTTACCGTAAATTAATATAAATTAAATTCCAGTCTGTCAATGGCTGCAATTATAATCCTTTGAGAAAAGTTCCGGCCGAGCACCTAATTTTATTAATTCACTGCTTTAACAATACCTTTGAATAAGCAACAAGAAAATTAATAACGTAAATCGGCCAATTCAAGAGGGCCTCCGGGTCTCCAGTTGACAAAAATATTTATAATATTAAATTAAACAAAAAAAAGTTGATTTTTAAAATTTAGGTTCATTAAAAAGTAGGGGATACAGGTTCGTTAATATAATTATTATTAAAGTCATTCTTATAGCAAAAATGTTATAATAATTATTAATATAAGTTAATAGGCTTGCATGTAACACTTTTGCATTTTGTGAGTGCGTAAAAAAATGGCAAATTGATTAGCATTTTGCTGCTAATATTCAGTTTATTTTGTTTATGCACTATGTTTCACTGCCGAAGTGGATCAATTCCAAAGACTAAAATTCATTAAAGAATTTGTAATGACATTTTAAGAGTAAAATTAAGAATTATTATTATTTTGAATTTTTATCGGTTCTTACACGTCTACATTTTAAACGAGAAATAATGCGAATAAAGAGAAACGGACTGCGATTTAGAAAATACGTACAGTATTTGTACGCACAAAAACTATAAATAAGTTTTATTTTAATCCTTTAAATGACGAAACCCTATACAGATGATTTTAATTTCAACCACTCATCCAATTATCTTCGAAGTCGGCAAAAAAAACCGTTTTTTTCCATTCGATAAACAATTTCATATTAGACTAATAAATACTTAGCCAGACGTTCATTGACAGCTAAGTTAAATAATTATTCGCATTTGCTTTATACTAAAAGATTATTAAGTTTTAGCAGTAAAATATTCGGCAGACCTTGCAATGTCCAATTTTAGCTAATATTTTAATTTGAAAATGATAAAATTACTTGATAAAGTTGATTTGCAGTGTTATAGTAGACTATAGAACTGTACAAAATTAATCGTCTTAATTTGATATGTTTTCATTTTAATTTCCTGTAATATTAGTAAAATTAGACAAGCAGGATAAAGATCTGTAATCTTGCTTTAAGGTTTTATAGCAAAATGCGAGAATTTAATTTTATATCAGTTTCTAATTACGATTATTTGAACAGAATTTTTAATACCCAATATCTGAGGTCATACTGACAACTTGAAATTTTCCTTGAGATTTCCCCTCGAGATAATAAAGTAATAAAATTTATCACTTTTTGGCACTATTGCTTTCTATATATTACGAGTATGTCTACAACTTCATAAACTCACTAAATTCACCTTAATTATTATCTTTAAGCTTAATTTAAAATGGAATTTCGCTCTTTTTCACTCTTCCGATTTAAAATTATAACTATTAGCCTACTTTATAAATTTTTAATATATCTTTCTAGGTGAATTATTTCGTCATTCAAAAAATTATAACTGCGGTATAGAGAATGCAGGTTAATATTGTTTAAAAACAAAAAATTAGTGTTGTGGCTAGTTTCCATCGACTGGTTTCGGAATGGAAATCTTCCTCATTCGTGAATCAATACATGCTGTATTATAAATTAATTATTACATACTATCGCACTTCAAATATAAAACGCCAATAGTTTTGCACACGTACGGTAAACTATAAGAACCTTACAAAAATTATTTTTTTAAAAAAAATCTATTACAACAACCCATACATCACATTTTATCCCCACAACTTTTTCTCAATTGTTTTAAAACCAATTCTATCTGACTATAATTTTATTCACATCAGACCAGCACAAAAAAAAATATATTTACATTTAACTCATCTATTAAAACGTTTTGAAATTATCGGATAAAATCTTTTAATAAGTGAAAACAAAAACCGCAAAATTATATTTTCGCCCAATCGTTATTAAAACTGTAACTCGGTTCCTAAAAGCGCCACTGGAAAGACATGTGGTCGATACTCAACTAATTAAAAATATACAACGCAAAATAAAAAATATTACTATATAATATTAATTAATTGATACAACCGAATCTGCAGTATTTAGTGTACTTGAATGAATTCTTCTAGAGCGACAGGTATCTCACCTCGATAATTAATTTGATATTGCCTGATGGTTTGCGCGGCTAAGCACTTGAGTGTAAGGTGTTGTAGAGGATTGACGTGACACTGACGGACTTCACCGAGCAATCGATAAGCCTGAACTCCGTCTCCGTTCCTCTGATCTATGTGCGCCCCGTGCCTCAAAAGGGAACTCACCACCTCCGGGTGGTAATTTTTGGCAGCAACGTGCAGTGGCGTAGCTTTGGCGCTATTAGTGATGTTAGCATCCAACCCGCATTCTAGAAGAAGATTCACCACTTCCGGGCAAGGGAAAAGCAGAGTGTGACTTCCTTCGAAAAAATTTGAGGTTTTCATGGCGTTAGATCGAGAAACCGCTAGATGAAGTAAAGTATCTCCGTTGGCGTTACACGCTTTGGTTCTAATAATGCTGTTGAGCAAAGATTTCATTTTGGCGGTTTGAGCGCCGTTTTTAGGGATTTTCAATAAAATGTAGAATTGATGGATAAATACCCCGAGGATCCGATCAAAATTGTCTTGCTGTCGTTTATACACAGGCTGAATATCTAAGAGTCTGAGCGCTTCTTCTAGCTGCGTCACGAGGATTTCGATGGTGGTGATGAGATCGTCGTAACGCACATCCTCCCTCAGCACACCCAAATGGTGCTTATCTAAAAGGTCCAGAAAGAGCCTTACTAAAGCCTGCGCGGTGAAACACACCTCGCTGTGCAACAGACTGTCTTTAACGATTCTCAGACTCAACGCGTATAACCACAAATCGATACACCGTTGGTATTGCATGTTATCGGCGTAAGCGGCGCCTCTGTACATCAACCTAAAAATAGTATCTTTATGCAAAGGACCTAAAATCCTCTCGCAAATGAGCAGCGATTGAATTCGCATGGCGTCTAAATCCAGAGCTAAATTCTCCAATTCCTCGACAGTTCGAAACTCGGTCATATTTTGATACGCCAATTTGGGTATCGCCGTCAACGAAGGCGTTAACAGCGGTTTATTACTCACTTTTTCGAGGAAATTCCCGTTGTTCATTTTGAAATCCTCTCGGATTTTAAGCGCGTTCCTCCAGAATTGTAAAGCCAGAGGAAGGTCGTGATGCTCGTCCAAGTAGGTGGATCCCATTAGCTCAAAAGCCTCGGCTATTCTTACCGCTGGGTACTTCCGGTGGGCCACTAGGTAGTCAAAAATGAGCGTGGCTCCTTTAAGACACGCAGTCTGCAAAGCGTCGTCTCCGGAACGACTTTTCACCATCGGATCGGCTCCATGTTCCAATAATAGTTTAGTGGTTTCGAAGCGATGTTCCTGAATGGCGTAATGAAGCGCCGTTTTGTACTGAATGTCCTGCGCGTTGACATCAGCGCCGTGTTTCAGCAGGTACTCGCACAGAGGAACGCTCTGAACCGAATTGATGAGGCAAGTTCCGCCGTTGTAATTGGGTTTGAGAATGTCGGCTCCGTGTTCTACCAGATATTTAACAATTTCTAAATGCGTCATGAAACACGCCGAACGCACCGGTGTGGAACCTGTATCGGATACGCTATTGACGCACGCGCCATGTTCGACCAGGCATTTCACCACAGTTAGTTTTCCCGCTACAGAAGCGCACCATAGAGGTGTAACGTGATGGATACTTCGATCGTCCGGAACCTCGTACAAACCTTTCTGTTCCACGTCGGCGTCGCATTTGGCCATTAAATAGTCCACGATTTCCACGTTTCCTCGCTTCGAAGCCATAAACAGCGGCGTGCAGCCCTCTTTCGTTCTCACAGCTATGTCTCGGCGTTCCATCCGTTCCAATTTTTCGATCTTTGAACGTAAGGTGTAGGAGAGACGAGAGGCGGGTGGAGCAGTTCGACACTCGGTGAATAATTCGTTAAACAAAGCATCTTTAAATGAGCTCGAGTCTGGTTTACCGAGGATCCACATCTTTGTTGAATTCATATTGACATCGCTCAATTTACAGTCTCAACTTTGCTTAGCCTAAAATAACAAAAATACAATTTTATTAATAACTGAACTTTAAACAAGCATTAAATTTTCAAAAACAACAAAAACAAAATCTAAACAAATAACTTAAAATAAAAATATAGCAGCACAAATTTTAATCTTCAGCTTTAAATCTATTTAAATAAAAAAACCGAGTACATGTAATTATTAATGTTAAGTGCTTCACTATTAGTTTTTTTGCCAATTTTTTTTTAAATTAATGTACATGTATTGGCAAAAACAAGTTATTACTTCATCGGTGTTTCTATTGGTCCTATGAATAGCCGGAACTTGCTCGGTTTTAATAATTAAAAAAATATATAAGCCGAGCCACTTGGCCCCTATCATAATGATTGCATCATTTTGCCATTTTGGCGATGTGTACCCAACAAGAAAAACGTTTCAAACGAAAAGACGTCATAATTTTTTTCTACGCCTTTGAAAATTATGGCAACGTGTTTCAATAAACTTTTCGAGTTCCGGTCTAATAATATCTAAACACGAAAACAGATTACAATTACGCATAGTGATACATTTTTAAATCTGTGGTGCTTTTTTTTCTTTCTTATACTGTATTACTCGTATATTATTCTTCCTCAAATATAAACTTTTTAACCTTCAAATATTTAAAAAAAAAAAAAATGTTATTAAGGGTTGCGACTCTTGCGAGCTAACTAGTTGTTGACCTCCAAAGTTAGTTGAAAATTGTAATCAGCAATCAAAGGTTGAAAGTAGTTAAATGTTTGAATTAATAAATCGTTTGAAATTAAATACAATGTCATTTTTATTCTCCCACTTAAATTATATTTTTTTTAAAAAATTTAATAATAATTTTCAATTTGCCTATTTTATTAAACAGTTGATGTTCTTTAAATGTTTTGTAAAACAAAAAATAAAAATCTTTTTCACCATATAGAAAAAATAAATTTATGAATCTTTTAATTACCAGATATTGCAAAATGTTTGCTTTAAAAACTCATTTTTATCTGAATTCGCTTACCTAAAGCTTAGTTTAAGTTGGCTTAGGCCGGCTCACCATAACCCCTCAGGTGTTAATAATGAGCCACTTGTTACCGATCCAAACCGCACTCGACTTGTTTTAAATTCCATTTTTTTACTGTCTAATTACAATATCAGAATCTACAGTACTTTAAATATTTTCAATTTGTTTTCAAACTTAATCGCCACTCAATTTATGCTGCGCTATCATGCGTCGCCTTCTCGTTCTTTCTACTCTCTACTCGTCGCATTATTATACGAAACACATTTTTAATTAGAGCGTACATGTATAGAACAGCTAAATTGCGCAACGATAAATCTCAAATGAAATTTAGTCGCATCGAACGATAAACAAACAAAACAGCTGATAATCTTTTAAAAAAATTCTCATTCAATACAACAACAAAAAAACAACATCCTACTATCTTTATAAAAGATAAAACAAATAAATTGCGAAAAGTGTTCATCTAAAATGACTACATAAGTATTATTTGCATTCAATTTTTTTGAAAATTTAAAGTCTCATTCAATTTAGAAAATTGAAATAAACAAGCTGCCAAAAACCGTAAACGCGTTAAACCGCACTCACATTACCAGATACTGTACTGTTATAATTATTTAAAAAATAAAAATAAAAAACCAACGACAAAATCAAATTGCAAGCTGATATTTTTAAGTAAAAAATTGCAACGCATAATTTATGTACAGTATTTTAACAGAATTTTTTTAAAAAAAACCGACTCAAGTAAGGATGTACGGGAAAAGTAAACGGGGAAAATAGAAAGCCTAAAACGTGTCGAATGCCACCCAACAGTACAGTACTGTAGTTAGATTAGAAGCCATCCATCCAACTACTGTCCAGGCTCTGCGATTCTTGAAATAAGACATAAATTAATGTTTTATAAAGTTATTGGCTTAAAAAATATTTCTATCGTAACATACAGTATTACATTGTTTTCCGGCAAGGTCAACAGCATTACATTAGTACGCCTATATTATACAGTGCAGTGTTTACGTTCTTCAAAAAAATTTTACGTTTTCAAATACCGGTAGAAGGACATTAAAATTTTAATTTAAACTTTTAGTAAGTACAGTACATGTAGGGCTGAGTACATGTAGTTGAATGGGTCATACAGAGGTAACATTCTGGCCTCTTGAGACTCTCCATATTCCCCGCTGTCCATGTACACCTGAGCATAGACCTGAGTTAGGTTGGTCAGGATGAAACAAGGCAAACAAACAACTTTTGATAGAAAATTAGAATAACTTAAAATTCAAAAAATAACCTTTAAATGTTTCTTTTGAATAATGATGAAAACGCAAGCTGTTTTAAGAAAATAAGTTTTTGTAAAAAAAAAAAATACGTGACGTTCTAAAATAAGTTTTAAATATCAAAAGTGCACACTACGGTTTTTTTCTGGTCTTCTTATGACGTCATTAAAATTATATTCAAGAAATTTAGAAAAAAATTGTATTATTTTATAGTTTTTATTACTCTCAATTTTTTTTTAAAAAAAATGACTATGAAAGTCATTCTTCTTCTGTACCGCAAAACTCTAGGAAATACTTTCGCCAAACAATTAATTCTAATTCGTCTCGCCTAAAAATCTACTATAATAATATTCGCTTAAATGGTGTTCTTAATCCTAATAATTAAATCGTGCTCTTTCCAAAGATTTAAACGAAAATTGCACAATTTTACACCCACACATAAAATCAAAAACCGGATGTCATATATCGATCCGAGAAACGCCTGCTGGGTTTGATTTACCCAAGCGAGTCACGAGCTCCGTATAATACGAGAAGGTATTTTCATTGGTCCCCATTATTCTTAAAAATACGGAAGTAAATTATCTTAAAATTACAAGAAACGTGTTGTCCTCCGCCGCATGGACTTAATTATTTTCTTAAACATTTACTGTGATACTCTCTGAGAAGTTTTAAGCCAATAAATAATTTCTGATATTAAAATAAAAGGGTGAGCAAACTTTGACATATAAAGTAATAAATACATGCACTCAAATCGGTATAACGCAATAGTAGATCATAATTTTAATGATACATTTATCAAAGGCTAAACTTCTGCAAATGAGGACGAAATCTGTATAAAAGATTAATTAAATCAGGATTAAAGAAAGTTTCAAAGTCATGTCATCTGCTGTTAATAATAAGTAAAAATAGACACTGCTCCGCATACTGCCCGGAAAAAATATCGATTTGTTTTTAATTGAATTAAGGATTCGTTCAACGATCAAAGTTGTTAACTTTACAAAGTCAAAAAAATTTAATTCCATTAAGAAAAACCCACGTTTACATCAGCTCAAACTACCGCACTCTATTTTGTTTAACTTTCAAAATATTTATACAGTAATCAATATATTTTTTAAAAAAATAAATAACTAAAAATAAAATTATTTCCGTCGCAAATACAAAATTTCAAATGTAAACAGATTAATTTCGGAATTTAATCTAATGCAACGCAGTAGAATTGCATTTCAACTGAAATTGGATAATAGCGCATTCAAATTTGAAAACCAATTGAGAAAATAAAATACTGAACAAAGCAATAAAAAGGTACTCAAAATAAATTAAATTCGAAATGCCTTTGCAAATATGCAAACAAAATTCTAGTTATCAAATTACAGTTGGTACATTCACTAGTAATTATTAATATCGTTATTAAAGCAGAAATTTAATAGTTATTATAAAATAAGATAGTTTTGTTTACGTCTGCAGTAAAGGCAAATTGATTATACACTCGATTACCGAGTGGCCGCTGATCAGAGAAATTGTCTTCACTAACCTTTTCCTTTTTGCCCCTGTGAATAATAATATCATTGATTTCAAATTTCAATTCCATTAATCTACTCGCCATTTCTCATTAAATGTCACTCTTAATCTTAGTTAAACTTCACTCTTTAAAATGTTTAGCAAACTTTTAAGAGCTCTCATACTAGTTTAAAATATATTTTAAAAGTTTGAAAAAGCATTTATTAATTATTGTTAACGAATCTTGTTGAATACGTCGATAATCACAACTACTAGATCTGAGAAATTGGCTCGAAAATGTCTTTGCCTTGATTTTCTAAATGAAGTAAATATTAATAACAATATTATATTTACCAGTAATAACTATTGCACCCACATACAGTACATGGCATTGTATGCGCAGTAGGAGGTGAAATCTACGCTTGAATAGTTCGTTGAAATTTATCATCCGTGATCGTTAAAAGTCAGAGCATTGAAATCCACTCTATTTGCAAATGCGTTAAAAAATATAATCGAGGTAGATTTTTAAGAACGAACTCTGAATGTAATCGGGGAAAAATACTGACGATGATGAAATAATTGTGTAGTCTAGTTCAAACTTTACTGTCTGATTAATTATTTTGAGAAATTTTATCCAACTGGAGGAGTAGCTCTTCGAAATTATTTGACTTATAAAGGAGCGAAAAGTTAGGTTTGTTGACATTACAGTACTGTATAAAAAATATGCTATACAAAGAAATAAATAAAATCCCCTCACCCTCTCTCTTTCTCTTCCAATTAAACTTTAAAAAAGTTCAATAAACCCTTTCAATTGGATTAAAATAAAGACTAAGGAGATAGATAAATTTAGCTAACATCAAATCCCAATTAACGTCTATTAATAAATGTTAAAAATAACTCAGTTTAAAAAAGAAACCAAGAAGAATACCGTCCTACAATACATCAGCATTGAGCGACTAAAGAACAAAACGTTTTTATGAAACGAAATACAATTTCTTCAAACAAGATTAAAACTTAACTGAGTTTTAATCTCTTTTTTAATAGTAACGCTGCAACAGCGTTGATTTGTCCCAAAGTTAAACTGAAAACTGTCTAAAATCTTGTATAATTAAAACTAGATAACTGAATTTAGCCTGATAATGGCTTAAGTTGCTTTATAGTTCTTAATTTAAAAAAAAGTTAAAAGATTTTTTATAAAAGTTAAAATATTAAAATTTAATATGCTTCCGGTTAACAGGTAGTTTGCGATTAAGCATTAGAATTATACGTAAAATAAAAAATTTATGAAAAAAGTTGTGTTTGCAATTTTAATAAAGCCTTTCTTATGACACTCTTTCCATGAAACAAAATACAGTAGAAAGTTTCCTAAAGGTTTACACCTAAAGTATTTCCATTTATTTTGTGACTGTCTTTGTTTACGCGATAGTTGTTTTTTTTTTTTTTTTAAAAACTGTCAGCGTAGAAGTTACGAAGTTAGAAGCTGCGTTTTTCTTGTAGTATTGTTTTACTAAATGAAAAACTTGAATTTTTATATTAAAAAAACTGAGTTTCGCTGTAAAATGGCACAATTTTTACCTTTGATAGTTTTTTTTTTAATTAATAGCAAGCGGAAGTTAAATAATTACATGTAGATTTCGGACACCCGGTATATACTTAATAATATAACAACTTCAAAAGTTCCATGTAGCTAACAAACAAAATGTCTCATCAATAATTTGTTTCTAATGTTTTAATAGCACTCAAGTGAAAAACCCAAATAAAAATTAAGACGAGGATAGTCGAATGAAAAACAATGACGTCAAGATAGACTGAAAACCTATCGAAGCGTCTCTTTCATCGAATGGCTGCATTTTTATTGCCAAGTCAATTAGTCAACTTGCAAAACCCTAAAGAAATTTATAATACTATACGACAATAACATTTTTTTACCGGTTTTAAAATCAATGGGTTTTTAGCATTAGGTCAAAGTCATCTATTTTAAAACGCGGCCGGCATTGCACAGACAATTTCTAGCGGATCACGTCGATATCTGGCAGAACTGCTTAATGTTTCTTCAAATTCATAATAAACATTGAAATACATCTTTCCTAATTCAAGTTTAATTCTCCTCCCGATTCAAGATTACGCTAAACAGACAGGTAAAACCAGCCTTTAACTTGAAATGACCCAGTGACGATGCACTGGCACACATTTCACTAGGTATATAGGTGATCAAAATATGGGTCAAGTCCAAATCATCCACCAAAAAAAAAAAAAATAAATGAAAAAAAAAAAAAAAAAAAAAATAAACGATTTTTTTTTTTTTTTCGTTTGAAAAGGTCGAGAAATTCTTAAAAATGTTCTGTTTTTTTTTTTCTTTTCTTTTTTAAAATTTGATATTAAATTTGAGTGCTACAGAATTTAAAATTGGGATGCGAGCTCG
>JAQGAY010002023.1:0-11973 GCA_034698085.1 Polydesmus angustus
AAATTTCGTTATAATGAAAATTTTACTATAAAATTCGTCATATTAAGAGTTTCTGAATAAAATTTCGTTATATCAAAAATTTTACTATAAATTTCGTTATAACGAGAATTTCGTACCGGTACTAAATTTCGCTATATTGAAATGTTGCTCTATAAATTTCGTTATATTGAGTTTTTCATTCAAAATTTCATGATAACGAGAATTTCACTTTATATTTTCTCTCTAACGAGAATATCCAAATTAAATTTCGTTATAACGAGAGTTTAAATCCCGGACACGTGGTTAACGGTATTGAACAAAAGCGCGATTGTTATGAAAATGAATGCGGTTATATGACGTGTATAAGCGATGTCTCTTAATGAGCTTTAAGAGGAAGGTTACCCTTAAGGTTACCCTTAAGAAAGAGTCTGATAAAAGATGATTTCATTTGCATCACGATTCGCAACACAACAATACGCTCAGCCGACCATTAACAGGGATTAATAAGCTTAAAGGGGGATTTACGAATTACGAGGGGAAATGAAATGGTAGTGTGAGAATTCCGTTAAAAAATTATCTTTTTTTCATGGCCAAAACTTTCTCCATCTCTCTCACTTTCACTCTATCTCTCTATTTCGTGAGAGGTTAAAAATAGAAAGAACACTCATTAAACAAAATCTTTTATTATTATTTTTCTTCGAGAGGAATTTTCGTCTTCCTGCGAGTAAACAAAAGTATTTTATTTTTAAATAAAAACAACTGCAGATTAACCAAAATAAATGTTTTCTTTTCTCCATAAAAATACAGTATCTCTTATTGCAATTTACACTTATTGATAGAAACGAAATTCGTAATAAAAGAAATTATTTTAAAAAAAGAAATTAATTTTAATTTTTACCCTTGTAAAATACAGAAATATTCACACATTTAAATTATTATTATTTTATTTTATTTTTTTTTTCTATCTAAAAATAAAATAATTTTACCTCCCTAATAAAGTGATCAAGGTCTTTACCCCTAGAAAAATAGCTGACCAATATTTTTTTTCACTCTTCTTATATTCGAAAGATTTTAATTGCGTCCAAAAAAAATAATAATAGGAATTTTTGGCTTATATAAAAAATAATACCGGTAAGAATAAAAAATTCCACTTAATAAAAAAAAAAATAGGTTACCAAAATTCTACATTTTTAAAGTAAATTTTTTTTTCCTTATTTAAAACAGCGAAATTACACAAATTTTTACTCTGATTGGTAACCAATAAGTAACCAAAAAAATTTTACCGCTCATAATTTAAGTACCGGTGACCAAAACATTTTCCTATTCTAAAAAAAAAAGTAACCGAAAAAATTTCTACTTATAAAAGGCATTTTTCACTCATAATTTAAGTAACCAAAACATTTTCCACTCTTAAAATAAGTAACCAAAACATTTTCCACTCTTAAAATAAGTAACCAAAACATTTTCCACTCTTAAAATAAGTAACCAAAACATTTTCCACCCGTAAAAAAAGTAACCAAAACATTTTCCATTCATTAAAAAAGTAATCAAAACGTTTTCCACCCATAAAATAAGTAACCAAAACATTTTCCACTCTTAAAATAAGTAACCAAAACATTTTTCTTTCTTAAAAAATAACCAAAAAAAAGTTTCCACTTATGAAAAAAAGAAAAAAAAAACAATTTTCACTCTTTTTCAAAAAGTAACCATAATTTTCTAAACAAATTATTACAATTTTTAATAAAAAAAAAAAAAAAATGGCCAAAATTTTGGTTTACATTTTTTTCTTTTTTATTATAAAAAATAAATAAATAAGCATAAATTTTCCCCTTATAAAAAAAAGCATGAAGTGATTGCGTAGCCAAATGATTGGGAAAGCGCGAAAAGTTTGTTACACGTGTTTTTTAAGGAGAGAGGTTTTTATTCTAATAAGTGGAATAATAAAATGTAAGTGGTAGTTTATCGGAATTGTGTGTACTTGGCACCTGCGCACTTCACCTGCGCAGTGGGAAGGAAACAAAGTGTCAAGTCACGTCGAGACTTTAAACAAACATTCAAATATCAAACACCCCTCGTAAAAAAACACCCCTCGTAGAAACCCTGCCTTTATGAACTCCCCTTCACCCCTTCCCTTCCTTATAAATGCCCTCCTTACCACGTTTTATCTCCCGCTGCACGAACGTATAGAAAAATATACCTCTCATTCAACCACAATACACCATATTAAAAAAAAAAAAAAAATGAAAAGTGGAAAATTACGAAAAATCACGAACGAAAAAATAAACAATACTAATTTTTATGCTTAAGAATTTTAATTACTTTTTTTCTTTAATTACCATTTTTCATGCAAAAATAATAATTATTTATTCTCAATAGAAAAATTAATCGATAACACGCGATTTCCGCTTTTAAAAATAATAACACCATTTTTTTGCCTCATAAAATTAATAAATTCCAAAATTTATTTTATTCCGGTTTTAAGAAATTCATTACCGGTATTTTGAAAAAAAATTTACTGAAAAAAATTAATTAACAAATTAAAAATTTTTTAAAAAACTGCATAATTTATAAATACCGGTAATAATAGGATGAAAGTACCAAAAAATAAATATCGTGAAAAAGCGGTTTTAATTTGCTGAACATTTTTAAATTAATATCAACCAGTTTTACTCTCATTTCTTCGTAATTATTTGCCTTAAAATAGTATCAAAATAAATTATTTTTAAAAATTGAACAATTTTTAATTAAAATATTAAAATAAATATTGGAAAATTCAAATTATGAATATCTTTTTGACAGCTGTAAATTAGACAGCTGGACAATCACTTTCCCTGCCATGTCACGACTAATTTAAGCACAAAAATAAAGCAAATACCACTTCCGTTCTTTATAGCAACTATAAACTATACTACAGACAACTTTTTTTAAAGAAAAAACTCAATTTTGGAAAAAATGGCACTTTCAGCCTTATTTAAAATTTCACTCAAAATCATCGAAAAACTCACAAAAAAATAAATTTCTCATTAAAATTAATTAAAAAATTATTTACATAAAAATTGCGCATTTGTAACATGCTCAACTTTAAATTAAAGTAGCAGCCGGTTAAAATGATAAGCGGAAGTGGCGGAGATATTACGTTGGAGTGACGCCCATTCCTATCACCTCCACCGAACTCCCTTAATTAAAACCCCGGTGGGGGGGGGGGTCGACCTTGCCCCACCCACTCCCAGCTCACCACCCACCCTGACTTATTTTTTCTTTACGCAACTAACCTTGATACACATTATTTTGTCTCACCGTGAAATTAGTCGTCGTCTCAATTGACCATTAAACTGCTTCATTATTTTTGACTTCAATAAAATTCATTTGTAAATATGTTAATCGAATTTCGATCGAACTCAATAATAATTTTCATGCGAAGAATTTAATTAGGTTGAAATAGTTGCGAAGGAGACTTTGAAACGTCCTTCAACTCTAACTGTAAAACCTGTTTAAGGCGGATCATGTAGAAAGCGATAAACCTGTTGGAACGAACAAAAAAAGTTGAGATCGCCCAATCCCAGTCCCAATCTGAGTGGTCCTTTGGGAGTGACCCAAACTGCTCACTCTGCACTTACTAATTTAATCACTTACTTAACAAAGTGTATTTTTAATATATAATTTGCAAAATACAGCATTATTTTCAAATAATTTTGTGGCTTTATTTTGCTGCTTTCAAATACTTTACAGAGTTAGTCATTTGAAAACCGTAAAAGGTCGTATTCAATGAATAGAGCAAAATATTAAAGATTTCAACTGACGCAGCTCCCGTTATTTTTAAAATTTAATCATCCGCTATAATTTATTCATGGCGTTCCCTCTCATATAACGTTATTATGTTTAACAATGCTAAAAAAAAATTATTGCGTAATTTGGTCCAGAAAAGAAATTTAAACTCGGTTATAACGACATAAAACGTTCTCACCCCTTGAATGCTGTTATAACCGAGTTGTAATATAATACCGTACATAACAAAAAAAATAATTTTCTTCTGTTTCTTCACTAAATTAAAAAGTGATTAACAAAAATTTTTTTTCTTTCCCCTTTCTTAATTAAATAAACACTAATTTCAGTTTGAAAATGCAGGTTGAGATGCGGAGACAGATAGTAAACAAAGCGGTTGGTTGGTTAGGGAATAGGATTAGGGGTGGCAAGGTGAACCCGCAGCCTTGCACCCCCCCCCCCCCAACCCCTCTCTCTTTTTATTCTTCATTAGTATTTTTAATAGGATGAAGTGACGTCATCTAATACAAATCCCCGCTTAACGCTCTAATCGTTTTGAATCTCCCCTCAACAGTCAACACCTGATGATCGTGATAAATGAGCGTAGCAGTGGAATTGGTTATTGGTTGTTGCTTGGTGACAGGTGCGAAGCGATTAACGGTGGCTGCTTAGCGTTTTACTTAAGTATAGCGACCATCTTGTTTAACTAAATATTATTCTCCTGTGTGGAATTCGAAATGAATCGATTTGCGTCACTTGTTTTGTTTCTTATCTTTTTCTTCGATTCAACGTGGACAAATCAATAATTGATTTTGAACGCGGAGAAATTAAAGTTTAAGTAGTTTCGTGCGTGAAATTAAGTTATTAACCTCCCTCGCTTTACGCGCTTACCCCGCGGATAACAGATGCCTCTCATTTTAGAAGCTCGGTGAAAATTTTATATGTACCGGATGTTATGTTTTTTTAGAAAAAAAAATTTAAGGAGTTTTAATGTTGAATTAAAGTTAATGCAATTATAACTTATTTAAGTTCCACTTATAACTCGATTTTTTTTTTAAGTTACACTTATGTTAATTGCAATAGTTTCACTTATGTTATTTGAGTATTTCAAGTTTCACTTACGGTAACTGCTTTTTTTTTTAATTACGACTCACTTAAATTATCTGGATTTTTTTTAAAAAAATTTTCTTAATATGTTACCCGCATTTTTTAAGTTCTACTTTTCTTTCTGATTTTATCTGAGACAAAAAAAAAAAAAATTTTTTTTTATCAGCGGAAGTAAAAAATTCGAGCGGCCACTTATCTTTCAAAAAGCCTTCCTTTGCTTTACCATCAAAACTTTTTCTACGTAAAAATGCGAATAAAAATTACAACTTTTGATAATTATTATTTTGGAAAGACAGAAGTTTACTAAAAGTTTCACGGAACACTAATAAAAACGTAGAATTAGTGAAAGCGATCAAACGGGGTTGCTCATACTTCAGATGAGCAAACACTGCTGTTAGTAGAGCTTCTTCTGTTGTAAGGTTAAGTGTGAAGCGGTGTTTAGTGTTTACGCAACGGAGGTAGTACATGTAATAGCAACAGCTGACCCCGTGAACTCGATCGCAGCGGGACACCCTACACCTCTCTCGCCCTCCCTCTGTGTGTTGCACTGGAGGGGGGTACCGGTAGGTAGGGGTACCGGTAGGTAGGGGTACCGGTAGGTGAGGGTACCGGTAGGTAGCACGAGTGGGCGAATGAGAAACCTCTCTTATAAAATAAACAATAAAAACGAAGGAAAAAAAAAAAGTGTTTAAATAAATCACAATTTTTTACGAAATTCTCCAATCAATTACTAATTTTTTTTTTTTCATAAGCGCGCACTAAACTTTAATTACACTCACTATACAATAGCAATTTTTTTTAAAAAACGAATTTCGTAACTTTTTTTTAAATTTTATTTACGAGTTTAGTGATGACCTTTTTTCTTTTTATTTGTACATCAATTTTTAAGAATAATAATTAAAAAATGCTTAACACATTGCTAATTATTATTTACTTAGAAAAATGTTTAGTCAATGTTTAAATAAAATATTTTTTTTTTTTTTGGCATAAAGTTTTTAGTAGTTTAGTGTCCATTTCATCCACTTTAATTGTCTCCTTCTATTAATTGATTATTTAAAGTAGTTTAGTGCCAGTTACTGGTCGTTTAGTGGATTGTTTAAATTTTTTTAAACTTAGTGTAACATAATATCAAGTAAGCTTTTAATTTTTAAAAGTTTAGTACCGGTACTAACTTTTTTTAAAAATATTTTTAGTGCGATTTTTCAAGATCACTAGTTAATTTAAATTTTGCATTTAGCGAAAACAATTAATTTTCTCTCTCTAAAAAAATTCTTTAATTAGCAAAAGCTTAAAACAGTCAACTAATTACTTACGGTACTTAAAATCATCAATTACAATTACCCTTCAAAAATAAAATTCAAATATTTTACAACTAAAATTTCAGAAATTTTTTTTTACCAAAAAAAAAAAAAAAAGAGCTTAATTTAAGTTCTCTCTCTCTCTCGTCATATTAAGTCGAACTTAATTCAACCTTTAAAGTTTTTAATCCAACGATTAATTTCTGTATTTAACACTTAATCACAAGAAAATAATTACAAAAAAAAAAAAAAAACTTTAAACAAAGCGCACTAAAAGTGAGCGAAGGTCACTAACAATAATATACATTAATTAATAAGAAGAAAATTCTCAGCCGCAAAAAACACAACTAAATAAAAAAGCCACGTGTTGTAAACTATTATCAAATACCTTAACTAATAAATACAATTAAACAACAAATGTTCTCAAGAGCAACAAAAAAAAAATTAAATAAAAAAATATGAAACAATTCCTTATAATAAAATTTTTTTTTAAATTATAATTATTATTATTGTTACGATGAGTTTTGGCGGACGCGTACGGCACCGCGCGTGCGCAGTAGAGGCGCGTGACGTCGGTGGAAGAGCGCCGTGACCTGTTTACGTGACGTCACGGCCGGCGCTGGTGACGTCAGCGCAAGGTCAGCCGGATGAGAGAGCGGCTGACGTCAGCGGACACAAGGTAAAAGAGAGAGGGACATTCTCATGGCATCTCATGGTGTCATCGCTGCTCTTTCGATGGTGTCATCGATCATCATCGATTCAAACGCTGAGCATTACGGAATGCGCACAATTATTAATTTTTATTATTGTTATTCGCTCATTATTAGTATTTTCATGTTGTTTTTGTTTGTGTGGGAAGATCGGTAAACATTATTAGGGAAAAAAAACTTTTTTTTCTTACCTTACACTGGAAAAGAAATTGCCTAAAGCAAGGAAGTAATTTGCACCAATTCTGGAAATAAACAAAATTATTATAGCAATTACTGTATAAGCATAAAGATTTTTTAAAAAAATTGGATTGTTATATTTTAGTTTAGGCATACTAAATTTCGCTACAATGACAATTTCAAATTTAAATTTCGTCAAAACGAGAATTTCTTTATAAATTTCGTTATAGTGAAAATTTCACTCTAAATTCGTTACAAAGAAAATTTCGTGAAAAACTTTGTTATAATAATAAATTTCTTATTATTTTTCGTTATAACAAATATTTTCTTACAAATTTCGTCATAATGAAAAATTCTTATAAATTTCGTTATAATGAAAATTTTCCTATTAATTTCGTTATAATGAAAATTTTCCTATTAATTTCGTTATAACAAAAATTTTCTTCCAATTTTCGTTAAAACAAAAATTTTCATACAAATTTCGCCATAATGAAAAATTTCTTATAAATTTCGTTTCTACAAAAATTTTCCTATAAATTTCGTTACCGTATAACAAAAGGTTCTTATAAATTTCGTTATAACAAAAAGTTCTTATAAATTTCGTTATAACAAAAGATTCATATAAATTTCGTTAGAACAAAAATTTTCTTACATATTTCGTTATAATTTAAAATATCTTATTAATTTCGCTATAACGAGTGTTTGATATTTAATTTTCCTAATGTTGAGACATTCATATAAAATTTCGTAATACGAGTATTAATAACTTCAAACTTAACGCTATAAAAAAAATTTCCTATAAATTTCGTTATAATGAGATTTAACTTATAAAAGTTTACTCAGTTTCACATTAAATGTCGTTATAATAAAAATTTCCTTCTGACTTTCTTTATACAGTGGAATGTATCGAAAATTTCAAACTAAAATTTCGTTTTATCGAATAATTATTTAAACTAAATTTCGTTATAACGAGTTTCATAAATAATTTCGTTATATCGAGAACTTTAAACGTTAATTTCGCTGAGCTTCTCGCGCCAGTTTTCTTTCTTAAGAAATTTGTTATTTTGGTAGAGTGGGATTTTTCTAAGTCAACACTTTAGTGAACGTGTTTAGTGAGCGTGGTGCACCCTGTAGTAGCGCGAAGAGGTTGAACTTGATTTTGGATTATCGATGAAATCGGCGGAGAATGTCGCGGGCAAACAGCAGACCGATTAAAATGCCTTCCATCGCCTTTTACTACTTTTATTACTTTTTATGTTCCTATGGACTATTAATTTTTTTTTTATTTTAAAAAATTCTGTGGAATTAATTTCCATTTTTAATTTGAAATTTTTCGAAAAATCGAGGTCAATATTATTAAAAAAAAATTTAGGAGATATAAAAACTTCTGTGTGTCAATTTTTAATAAACCGCGCACGCGCACTAATTTATTCTCAGCTTCTATTAAAAAAATTTATATTTTTTTAATTGATTAAAATAGGTCAAAAACCTCACTTCCGGTTTGAAATGAATGCCGCTAACACCCGGCATAAATTTAAAATACAATGTAATGTTAACAATTTACAAAAAAAAAATATATATATATTACGATGAAAAATAGTTTAAATTTTTTTCAAAAAAATAAATTCTTGGTATTAAAAGAAATATACCGGTAAATTACCGAAAAAATAAAGTCAAAAAACTCGAAAAAAAATCAAAAAGTTTTAAAAATAAAATCAGAAAATTCGAAAAAATAAACTAACTATTTAAAAAAAAAAGTGAAAGAAATCAAAAAATTCGATAAAAAAGTCAAAAAATTCGATTAAAAAAAGTCAAAAAATTCGATTAAAGGAAAAATATTCGAAAATAAAAGTAAAAAAATTCGCAGAAAAAATCGAAAAGTTCCAGAAAAAAACAATTTAGACAAAAAAAGTAAAAAAAATGAAAATATTAAATATACCGGTACAATATTTTAAAGCGCAAATGAAATTACTTTGAAATTTCACAAGAAATAAAAAATAAATAAAAAAAATTTAAGAAACCCTCAGAAAAAAAGCAGCTCAAAATTCGGCTAATTATTATAATTTGCGAACGACATAATAAAACAATGATAAATGTAAAAATGTTGAAATATAAATGTAATTTTTAATCTTTATTGTTATTTAAAAATGCTTAATAATAATTGTGTTTTGTTTGGTTATAGATTCGAGTAGTGCTCTTCCGCACCTGCGCACCAAATGCACCATCTTCGCCGTGGCCGACGCCGGCTTGGACCGGGCCAACCTCTACCACAAACTCTTGGGCAACCCTGTAGCGGCCAGAGGTCAGTACCATCCCGCGCATGCGCACCACACCTACCCGCTCCAAAACAGTATCTCCTCCCTCCTTCGTTCCACTTACGACCAAAAAAAATAAATAAATAAAAAAAAAATATTCTCGTTTGTTTATTTTTTTTGACCACTACATACACCCCCCCCCCCCTCCCTTCCCTCGTTAAGGGACAAGGGGAAAAACGTGAGAAAAACCCGATTCTACGTTTTTTAATAAAAAAAAGTGTTTAAAATGCGATACAAATAGGCTAAAAAATAAATTAAGATTCAAGAAATTCCAATAGCATTTTTTTGCTGTTGTTTAACTTAAAAAAAATGAATTTCAATTCTAAAAAAAAATTGGATTTTAATTTCAAAAAAATTACTGTAGGTTTTAATTCCAAATACGTGAACTTCAATACAAAAAAAAAAAAATATATATATATATAAATTGGATTTTAATTTCAAAAAAATGTGAACCTTAATTTAAAAAAAATTACGAATTTTACTTCCAAAATAAAATTAAAAAAAATTGAATTTTAATTCTAAATACCGGTAATTGAATTTTAATTCGAAAAAAAAAAAAGAAACTGAATTTTAATTGCAATGAATATTAAAGTTAATTGAAACGTAAAATTTTTGCTAATAAAATGGTTAAATTGAGTATTTTGGTTTGATTGGCTGGTGGCTGGTAGGGGTGGGTAATGACCGGTTCTCCCATCTGGTTCAGTAGGTCAGCACTCATCCTCGGACACGCCAGCCAACGCCTCCCTCGGGCCCCTCCACTCAATCCCTCTACTTAATCACCTCGTGTACATGTGTACATAAAAAAGACCTCTCTTAATGGAATTGAAGCAAAAAAAAAAAAGTTGCTCCTAATTTCAATTACATAATCGAGTTCAATATTACTTTTATCACTGTAATTACCATGCGCCACTCACCCCTCGACCCCTCAACCCCTCAATCTCGCCTCCTCTTATGGTATGCAATACATGCAAAATTAATGCCAACTACTGTTACCGGGGAATGTGCGTTTTCTCCATGCAAAACAATGCTCATTTTCCCCACACACAAACTATGCTGCATTTACTCCGCACAAATCTATGTAAATATTTACTATTAAAAATAATGTAAATCTACTCCATTAAAATTAAAATGTATCTTATATTTTAGAAAACATTGTAAATCTTCCCAAATAAAATTAACGTAAATCTTCTCCATTAAAATTCATGTAAATCTTCCCCATTAAAAATTATTGTAAATCTTATCCATTAAAATCATTGTAAATCTTATCCATTAAAATCATTGTAAATCTTCTCTATTAAAAATAATATAAATTTCCCCGATTACAACTAATGCAAATCTTCTCCATTAAAAATATAAATCTTTTTTTAAAAAAAATACCGTAATATACAGGTAAATCTTCTCCATTAAAAATAATGCAAATCTTCTCCCTTTAAACTCAAAATTAATAACATTTTCTCCATATTATTGTATACCGTCTTCTCCAAATAGACTAACGTAAATCTTCTCCATTGAAAACAATGAAAATCTTTTCCATTAAAAATAATCTACATCTCCTCCTTAAAAACCAATGTAAATCTTCTCCATAAAAACCAATGTAAATCTCATCCATAAAAAACAATGTAAATTTCCTCCATATAAACCAACGAAAATCTCCTCCATAAAAACCAACGTAAATCTCCTCCATAAAACCATTGAAAATCTCCTCCTTTAAAAATGACAGTAAATCTCCTCCATAAAAACCAATGTAAATTTTCCCCATAGAAGCTGATGTTAATTTTGCTCCACAGTAAACGAGGTATAAAATAATAGCGCTTAAGTGAGAATGAATGAAAGTGTCCATCCAATTACGTACATCTGAAAATAACCTTAATCCCCTCAATTAGCTAAAATATATTATTATTTTCCCCCTCAAAATACAATCACATAATAACAATAGAAAAAAAAACAGCACTCGTAAAAAAAAAACAAAAAAAAAAAAAAACAGCAATAAATAAGCGAGTTAAGTCTTGCATTAACTTTAAGCGTTGTAATAGGCAAAACGCAGCGTTTACACGTAAGCTTAGCCGAGCGTAACAGAGATAGACAACGCATGCGCGAATCCCACCGGCAACGCACTTCCGGCGTCGATTCCTAGAAAGAAATGTCTTATGCAAAGATCACCCACACACGGCTCATTTTTTTTAGCTAATTAATAATAATAATTATGTTAAATTATGAAATAGTAAAATGCGAATTAAGTGAGGATTTAAATGTGAAACGTGAAAACAATTAACGGCGGGGAATTCCCCTCACACAATTACGTCATCGTTCACATGTTAACGTTGTTACACATAACACTCATCATCATTATTATTATGTAACGTTAGAGTTGGCTAAGAAAATGGCTGAACCGGAAACCGTCATTGAAAATAAGAATTTTTCAACTTTAAAAATTCAAACTTCCGGTGCCAAAATTTATTAAAAAAATTGGAACATTAATTTTTTTAGAAAAATCCCAAATTTATTTTTGTTCAAAAAATTTTAATTGACTGAAACCGGAAATCGGAATATTTTATTCGTGTCTTTCAAATAAAGATGCGAAGTAATATATGACACTTCCGGTGTAATTTTAAAACCACATTTTTT
>JAQGAY010002024.1:0-11969 GCA_034698085.1 Polydesmus angustus
CACTTTTTTATTTGCTTCTTCACTTTGCACTTTCAAGGGCCTATTATTTTGAGTTTGTGCAACTTGAACTACAGAATTTAATTTAATTTTATCAGTGAATTTGTAGTTAATTAATTTAAAATTATATTTGCAATACTGTAGTTAAAATAATTTAAGAATTGAAATAATGTTCGAACTTTTTGCTAATTTATTTTGCTAATCAATAGACAAATTTAAAACGCTTAATGGAATACATACAAAATGCTCAAGCCGAAAAAATTGCCAAATTATTAAATAAAGGATTGGACCCAAATTTTCACTGTAATGAGACTGGAGGTATGATTATTATTCATTTGAAAATGAGTAAAAAAGTTCATTTTATATTTCATTAAATAATTTTTTAGAAACTCCTTTGACCGTGGCTGCAATACAAAAGAAATGCCAAAAAACAATATTAACATTAGCTAATGGCGGAGCTTTATTGGATTTTCGAACTAGGGATGGAGTAACAGCTTTGCATAAAGCAGTAGAAAAAAATAATTTGGAAGCCATTAAGGTATTAATGAAAACAAAAATTATTACATTTAAAATAAAACAACTACCGACTTATTGTTGAAAACAGACGCTACTTGATCTTGGAGCTTCTCCCAATTACAAAGATAATAAAGGATTAACTCCTCTTTATTATTCCATTGTTAATAATGCTGATGCCCACGTTTGCGAACTGTTGCTGCACGATCATGCAGCAATTGGAGCAGCTGACCATCAAGGATGGCAGGAAGTTCATCAGGTTAAAATAATTTTTATTACTGTATTTTTAAATAATAGAAAATATTTTAAAATTATATTTTTAATGCTCAATAGGCTTGCCGTAATGGAATGGTGCAACATTTGGAACATTTGCTCTTTTATGGAGCAGATATGAATGCGCGAAACGCTAGCGGAAACACTCCACTCCACGTTTGTGCGGTTAACGAGCAGGTTCGTTATTTTGTTTTATTGTTTTTTAAAAAATTAGTTACCGTATATAATTTGTTTAGTTATTTAAATATACAATTGATTTTAGGAAAATTGTGCTCGAATTTTGCTCTTTCGTGGAGCTGATAAAGAATCGCTAAATTATGCCAATCAAACCCCTTACCAAGTGGCGGTCATCGCCGGAGACTTAGCATTAGCAGAAGTCATCCAAAATCATAAACCGGAAGACGTCGGTAATGAAAAATTGTTTTATTTACATTGTATGTTTTCCAATTCCATAATTAAATTCTAGTTCCATTTCGAGAAGCTCCCAAGTACAATCCGAGGAGAAGAGCCAGTATGGTGTCATCTTCAACTACAGGAAATCTCAGCAGGACTCATAGTGATCCCAGGTTAGAAGCAGTTAACCATATTACCCAAAACAAACCACCCCCTTCGCCTTCTCCTTCAAATCGAAGCCTTCCTCCAATTTCCTCCACCTGCTCCAGTCTCTCAGATACATCGGCCACACCGACGCAAACCCCAGCTCAACCGCACTTACAGCACGCTGACGTCACGAACGATGATGCTGGCGATTCTATTGGTCTTAATTCTGGTAACTTGTTTGACTTTTAATCAAAATTAAAACGATCTCTTAAAGAGGGGAATCGGTTATATTTAGATGGACTCGTGACGTCACCTTCAGGAGTCGACTTCAATACTTGCACATCTGGTGGTTATGACACGTTTCCTGATCGGCCGGCCCCACTTCAGATGCCTCTAAGTCCTGGTCTCACTTGTGTTTGCTTAGAAAACTATCACCCTGTAGAAGATGGTCATTTGAGATTGGTTCAAGGAGATATTATAGAAGGTAAACTGTTTTGTGTGGTTTTAATATTACAGTGTACAAGTTTATTACAGTACCTTTAAAAACTTCTTTCGTAAACATTCTAAGTTACCGGAAGCACTGATTGTGGGCTTTTGGAAGGAATTTTAAAGGGTCAAAAAGGACTGTTTCCTGCTACTTGTGTTCAAGAAGTAAAACTAAGGCATCCTGGTAATTTAATAAAATTTAAATAAATGATAATAATTTTGTTTTAATATGCTATCTTACAATATTTATTAAATAACAATTGTAGTTAGCGGAGTAATTTATAATATTGGTCAAATATAATTAAAAATGCAAGATTTACTTGTTCACTATGAATAGAAAGCCGTTCCTTTATTAAACGACAGGAAGTGCGAAGAGATTCAAATACCCAACCAGTTCAACATCACCAGCAAGTTATTATGATGTCTTCAATGGATTACAACAGGTTGAACATTTTTTTTTTAAATAATTTTTGAGAATTTTTAGTTATCTAAAATTTAATT
Organism: Polydesmus angustus; assembly: GCA_034698085.1. Taxonomy (NCBI): domain Eukaryota; kingdom Metazoa; phylum Arthropoda; class Diplopoda; order Polydesmida; family Polydesmidae; genus Polydesmus; species Polydesmus angustus. Next base: position 2,311 of record JAQGAY010002024.1, read on the forward strand.
TTTGAAAGACCTTCTATTGGTGGTGAATGTCGGACAGTTATTTTAAGAAAAGGAAAAAAAGGTTTTGGATTTGTGTTACGTGGAGCAAAAGGTGCTAAAAATATTGCTAACAGTCTTGAATTTCCTTATAAAAAATATTTAGTTTAGAAATATTTACTAAAAATAAGTTAAAATTAAGTTGCAGTTTTTTAAAGTTTGCGTGTACTAATGATATATTTTTAAATTGGCTGATTTAAAGCAACCAGTCCCTTAATGGATACTTTACCTTTGGAAAACTGGCCGGCTTTGCAATATTTGGATGAAGTTGACAGAGGAGGAGTAGCTGATTTAGCCGGACTTCAAAAGGGCGATTTTCTATTAGCTGTGAGTATTTAAGTTTTAGTTAAAAACTATTCTTGAAATAAGTACTTTTGCAACAATGCTGATACTTTATTAGATAAATGGTGAAGATGTTTCGCAGACGTCTCATGAAAACGTGGTAAATATAATTCGAAAATCGGGTGAAACGGTGACAATGACAGTGATGACAGCGGTTACTTTTAATAATATGATTACTACTCCTGATACTCCTACTGATCGCATGGTTGAAAGTGGAGGACCTGAAAGTCCCGGATTAGGACAAGTTGGAAACGCGCGACAATGTTCTACCCTTCCCCGGAAACTTTCTCGTGGTAAACCAGCTCCTGCACCTCCGCGTCGTGACCCGCGAACGACTTTATCGGTTGGTCGTGCCAGAGCTCGCTCAATGGTGGCGGGATTAGCCGAAATCGAAGCACTTGATCGAACTTTGGTTGAATATGATTCGGAAGGACGGTCGACTAAATCAAGTTCAATTGAATCATTACCAAATAAACAAATAATCACAGATCACGTCCAACAACAGACAAGTAGGCAAAATATCGGTTCTCATCAAACAGTGGTTATGAAATCAGATCCTTCTCAATACGAAGTTCAACCTGATCAGATGGGCTCTCCAAAGGTGTATCAGAGTGTTTCACAAATGAAACGTTCAAAATTAAAAATTGGTCAGAAAGAGATACACATTATTCATAAAACCTTCCACAGCACACCTGAACTTGCTAATCCAAGTAGTGATATATGTCTCCTTACACGAGATAAATCACCCGCTAACACACGCCGAAGTCACAGTCATGACGATGTTACAATGGCTCGAAAACTTCACTTATATGATGAAGTTGGATATAAAATAGATGATTTAGGATGTGAACATAATGTCGAAAATGGACACCCACCTCCACCCACTCATCCTCCTCCACCTCCACCTGTTGGTCAAGTGATAAAAGTTGATGTTTCTAGGTCTCGAAGTGAACCACAACCTCCAACAGTCATTCAAATGTCCTCTTCTGGCCAATTTCAACAGTGTTCAGCCACAGGGGTGATGTCAAGTTTTCGCCCTGGTGATAGTGCAAAGTTATATGCATCACCGCAAGAAATAGGCATTATTGGTTATCGGCAATTACCATCTCAGTTACCACCTCCAACAACCAACGCCCCTCCTCCTCCACCATCTGCGTCATCAAATCCACCACCAGTTCATCACAAACCAGTTTCCACAACCTCCATTCGTTCTCGAACCTTACCTGCAAATGTTCAACCTCCACCAAAGAATAGTAGTCCAAGTAGCAGCGCATCTTCTGAAAGTGATACATCTGGTGAATCAGCAAGTGGTGGGTATGCCTGCACTACTTTTAAGCAACCCAACATGACACTTCCTCAAAATCAACAGTACATGCAAAACAATGAGATTCATCAGCACAATAAATTAATTAAGGAATATGCCCAACCAGTTCCAACAATGCAAAAACATCCCACTCGAATTGAAGAGTTGAGTATTGAGTCTGAAATGGATCTGGACCAGGTTCAGCCCTACATTCCAGAACCTGATTATGATTTGAGCGATGGAGATGAAAATGAAGATGAAGGTACACCTCCAGTGCCACCCATTCAGCCACCGTTACCACCTAGTGGAGAAAAGAAAAAACCACCTACACCACCAGCCAAGCGAAAAGATAATAGAGGCAGTGGTGCTACTACAATTATAATGGTAGGTGGAGGTGTAAATGAGCAATCAGAAACTGTAAATAAATCAAACAAGGTAACACCCCCTCCACCAGTTAAGCCACATCCAAAAGCCCAACCACAACCATCACCGCCATTACAACCACACAAAGCACCACCACCACCTGCTAAAACTGTACGTGGACCTCCAGCAACAGTGGCACCAATCAAAACAGACAGTGAAAATGCTGACCTTAAACAAATAATTGCACAAAAAGCTGCAGCTCGACAACATAGAACTAATAATTCAGATTCTTTTGTCACTTTATCTACTAATTTTAGTGAAGAAGAACCTGTGTCAGTTCAAATTGGAGGCCAACTTCCATCACTTCAGGAAATTGTTTCTCCGAATGACCCAAATGGTGTTTTGGTTAATGTTAAAGAACAGATTTCAGCTTTTGAGAAAAAGACTTTTCCAAGTGATGTAGCATCACCTGTTGTTGCCTCCAGAACATCACCAGTTGCAACTCGAAAAACTGCAGATGACAATAACAATCGTAAATCTCTGAAAGGTTCACATTCACAGGTGTTTGAAGGACAGAATGGAAATGGCAGTGCTGATAAAGGTACATCCTCTGTTAAAATGTCAAAGTCATTTCCACAAAAACTTAATGATGAGCAGCACGTAGAAAACAGTACATGTAGTTTGAGAATGGAAAATAGCCATGTAAATAACTCTAATAAAAATTCATTGATTACAATTAAAGGTCCTCCATCACCACCAAAATCTCAGCAGCTGCCACCACAACAGCATCAACAACGGGTTAAGTATAAGCAATCTCAAAAGATGGCTGCTAAAAACACAAGTGACAATAGTTGTGATCAGAGTGATGAATCTGATGAGAGTGATGATGGTGATGCTCAAAATCTGAAAGCCAAAATTTCTTCTAATGATCATACAGATGTGATCGAAAGCTCAATAACTCGAAGAATTCTTAACAGAAATGTAGTGGTATCATTAGTAAAATTCCCTCCTCCGATTGAAACTGGTGAAACAGATGTTGAAAGTGACGCGGCAGAAGCCACACCCACTGAGCTCAAGAAAACCTTCACTGGCCATGAATATGTGATGAACACTACTCCTGCTAATGTGGAAATGGTGAGCACTGTTCCACAAAACCCTCCTCTGCAAAATTCTCCCCTGGTTAGACCACAACTTGAACTTTTGCCTCCTCAAGCCAATGTGGGATTTGTTCCTCCACCTCCTGAATTTATTACAGCTAGAAAAGCGCAAATGCTAAATCAACAGCAGCAACAGCAAAGGCTGCAATCTCCACAACAACAATATCAGGTTCAACAACAACAGTATCAACAGCAATTGCAACAACAACAACAATTGCATCATCAGCAGCAGTTGCAACAACAGCAGCAACAACAGCAACAACTTCAGCATCAACAACAGTTACAACAACAACAACATCAGCAGCAATTGCAACATCAGCAGCAGTTGCAGCAACAGCAACATTTGCAACAGCAGCATCAGCAACAGTTACAACAACAACAATTGCAACAACATCAGCAACAATTGCAACAGCAGCAATTACAACAACTTAAACAACAACAACTAAAGCAACATCAGCAACAGCTTCAGCAACAAAATCATTTACAAATTCAACAGCAACAGCAGCAACAACAAATGCAAGCAAGTCAACCTAGAAGAACTGCTTCTGGCCTTGTTAATGATGGTGTTACAAATCTTGCTCATTCACCAGTTGAGGAAAGAATCCAAAAAATACCCAACACACAACAACCATTAGCTGCTGCTGTTCCTGTCCTCAGCACTCCAACTCCTCCAGTTGAGATTGGTGCAATTGCTCCACCTCCCGAATTTAGTGATGATGTCCATATTCCTATTGATGTCATTCTAGATGAAGATGCAGCTGAAGAGGAAGCTAGAAATGCAGCAGCTGCTTTAGCTGCTGCTGCTGGTGGTCTGCATTTAACTTGCCCTTCATTTGTGGAGAGGACTACAGTGACGTCATCATCAATCTCCTCATCATTAGCGGGACGAGTACCCAACACATCTCGCACAAAAGGTTACACAATGCCTCATGGTCAAATTAATCCTTTAACTCTTCTTCACACTCACCATCTCCATCATCCATCAATTTCACAACAACATCATCTCCAATCACAGCATCATCAATATCTTTTACAACAGCAACACCATTTACATCAACAGCAGCTTTTAAATTTAGGTGTTGGCTCTTCAGCTACTTTAGGAAGAGTTCCATCATCAGTCCTGGCTTCATCCTCTTCTGTGGCAGTGCGTCCGAACAGCTCTAATTTAGTAAGCCGGACACCAATTTTAAGCACTACAAAAAGTAGAATGGGAAATATGTCGCAATTGCCTCCTTCAGCACAGTTTCAGCAACAACAGCAACAAGCTGGGCCGTGTAACGGTGTGATGGGAATGACTGCTACTCGAGATGAAGTGTATGATTTACCCTATCATTATCAACAACAGTTACAATTAAGACAACAGCAAATGAGCAAATTAAAATTAAACGGGGCTTCATCAACTTCTGCTGGAATACCATCGACGCATCAAATGTCTAGTTCTGGGCCTTTTAAAGACTTCCACAGCAAACCTATGGTCCAGTGGACGATTAAAGACGTTTCTGACTGGTTAGAAAGCTTATTTCTACCCGAATATAAAGCTCGTTTTGAAGCTGCTGGTGTGGATGGACGCACTTTGTGCTATTTAGACAATAATTCCCTAGTGGAACTGGGTGTGAAAAAAGTTGGACATAGAATTAATATGGAGAGATCAATGAGGAGGCACGCAATGATGAAATAATTTTTCAAGTTGAATAATTTTTAAGATGCACCTTTAGACAAGAAAAATCAATTGCTTTTTACTGGAATGCATTTCTAAAAAAATATTGTAAAAATGGGTTTTTTAAAAAAAATAAATGTTTTAAAAAATTTAGAATTTTTTTAACATAATTAATTAACAAATACAGTATATATATATATCAAATTTTAAATAAAATTGAACATAAAAACAGCATGTAAAAATAATTAATCAATGAATTTTCTTGTCTAATGGTACAAAATGATTATCTTAATGCAGCTATTCTTCCTTATGGACATTTAATTCTGTTAAAAACTCAATAGAATTGCATTTATATCAAATAATTTAGTCCAAGATTTTTTTAAACAAATTCAAAATTTTTTCATCTTCATAAATAAAGAACAGGTAAAACAGTTCCAATATTATTTTTCCTAATTAATAATGAATTTTGACTACTACGATAATGTGATGATGTGCGCTGGTGCTTTAACCTCATATGTGTAATTATAACGTGAACAATTTTTTTGTTATTCTCTTTTTTAGAGGATTTATATTTACTGTACACAAACTTTCTAGTCAAAATACCATTTTTTCCATTTACCGTGCCCTATTATAATGGTCGATCAACACTAGAAATAAATAGAAAATCGTTTAAAAATATTTGCAATTTTCCTACATGCTCTGTTTAATTACATGGCAAACAAATTTACATACCGGTATTTATAATGATTAGCAAATTGGTGGAGTAATAATAACACGGTTATTGACAGTGCATACAAGAAAATTGCTAATATCAAGTAAATCCAGTAACAAGGCATTTGTCAAGCCAAGTCTAGGACAAAAATCAAAGCATTATTGCAAGAACAATTCAAATTTCTTGGATTGTGTCCAGGTTTTTTATTTAATTATTCAACATGATACAAAGAAATTTTCCTTGCAATAATACTTTGATTTTTGTCTTTGCCTTGACAAATGCCTTGTTAGTGAATGTACTTGTACCTACTGTACTGTAGGCCTATTTATTTTTCAATCACCTGGTAAAACAAGAAGTTGTTGGTCACTCATCAAATTTTTTATGTTAACTTACACATTAAACAATAATAACTTTCTTCATTGGAGGCTGTATGTAAAAAGTTGTTTTTTAGTATTTAAACATTTTTTAAAAAAGAAAAGATAAAGTACTGGTACCATTTTCATTACCGTAATCTAAATTATTCTGAAGTACATGCACATGTGTAATTATTAATAAATAACACTGAGTGAACAACAATTTCGAAAATTACCAGGTCTTTGTCATTATTAATTTATTTGCATATTTCTAACATTATTTTGATTGTTACACATACCGTATATCTATGCAGATGTCAGTTCTATTAACTTTTCTCAACTTCTGATCTTTGTCGAGGGTCTTTTTCTGCGAAAGTTGTAAGCTTTTTGTTGATTTTTATTTTAGATCTATAAATGATCGTGTTATTTACGTGCGTAATATTTTTTTTTTTATTTTGTACATTAATTATTTTGGTTATTTGTCTCAATATTCAACTAGAATTGCCTGATATATGAAGTTTTCAACGTGATGTCACGTTATAACTGTTTTAAATGTATTGTTATATCGCTAAAAACGAGAGTTGATATCCAATTTAATACATTTGATTTTTATGTACATTTAGATATCGAATAATATTTAAAATGAAAAGATAAAACTATTTCGTTTTGATGGACATTTCATATTTCGCATTTATGGTAGTCAAAGTTAAATAAAGTGTGCCAAAGGCTGTTATTTGAGCTCCCACTTTTTATTGATTAACCCATTCATCGAATATCCATCGAAAAATACTTCATAATAATTATTATAACACAAATTTCACAGTACTAAGGATACGAACTACAATATTTGTAGCAATCTGCTAATACTGACTGGAAAAAGTGAAAAGTTGGGTTTAAATTGCACAATTTATCCCAACTTCAAACTGCAGTATCATTATTTGATTATTTAAAATAAAAAGTTGACCAAGGAGTTTAACTTCCTGCTGATAAGGAAATTATGACCCATTTAATCTTTAAAGTGTGAACTTCGATTATTTTACCATTTGCTTGGATGACTAATGCGCGTATGCAAACATTCACTTTCCTTATTTCTAAACTTTGCGATTTGAATTTTTATATTACCTCTGTAGCAATCCTAATTAAATATTTTATAAAGTATTTGAGGCAAAAAAATATATACATTTACAAAAAGTCAACACTAAATTTATAAATATTAGACATTTTAATTATTAAAATGCAGTGTTTAAACAATTATTGTTTGAACATTCATACAATTTAGAAGCATTGATTTACAATGCTGGGCTAAAGTAATATCAGTCTACATGTAAATATTATTTATAAGCAATCTTTTTTAAAATCTAATGTTACACTGTTTAGCATCATATTATACTGTAGGCTACTGTAAATAGACAGTGAAAACAATTTTTAAAAAATTGCTTTTTTAAAGCTGTAAAAACGATTTTTCTACTGTAAAGGTAAAAAAAAAGAAGGGAAATGATGCAAAGAAATATTAAATTGAGGAAAATTTATTGATTATTCACAATTTCTCCCGATAATTTCTTGTCATTTGAAGCTTGCCCTGCCTATTTTAACATACATGTAGTACACTGTACACTGGAGTAAATTAATATAATACTGTATTATGATAATATGCTTTTCTTCTCAAGCATTTTGGTTTTCCTTAAAAAAATTTAATGCGAGGTTTACTTTAAAAATTTATTTTATACTGTATGCCTATATAATTTAGTTTTTACATAAAATTAATAATTATATTAATTTCAATACAGTAAAATTAAAATAATTAGCTTTAATATTTTATGTTTGTTAAATCATTCTTGAATTTAACAAATACAAGTAATATTTTTTGCATTCATATGTCCGTAAAATGTTTAAAATCGTCGGCTACTTTTATTTATACCGGTAATATTCCATTTTTCAAAATAGGCGCCATGGAGTTAAAATATATTGATAATTATTATTATCTACATCCTATTGACATTTGCAGCTGATAATTATTGTCACAATGTCACTGAAATGTTTATGAAACAGACTCGACAATTTTATTATATTGCTTCATTAATTCGGGAACCCCTAACTATTGTCAATGACGGGCAAAATTAACTTTTTTTTACTGCTCTAAACGGTAGGGTTTTTTTTTTTTTTTTTTGCAGTTTTGATAAAAATTATCGGTTTTGAACGAAGAATGGGAAAGCCGGGCCTCTTTTCTCTATTTTGTCAGCCTCAGCGCATCAGAATGTTTATTCAATGGCGATTGGTGATGACGATGAAGTCTGTAGAGCCGATGTGAGGCTAGACGAAGAAAAGTAAAAGTAATGTTTTGATTGCTCAATGTTTCATAGGCTCAAAGTACTCTCACGCTCTTCGTCCGCTTCACAGCAACGGGTTTCGTTTTCTGTTTGAGCCATTGGATTACAAAGTTCGAGAGAGAATCTACCGTACTGCCAACTGCTTAAATTAATATAATAATTATTAAAGCTGCCAAAATGAATGACAACCCACCACCGTATGGATTTAATAACTCGGATTTTCAAGGTAGGCTTGATTAGTGTATTTTCTGAGATATTGCGTTCGATGTTGTTACCATTGGATGTTACTATATTAGATGAATAATTTAATTATTGTAAGTTTTAAAGTCCATGTAACGTACAGTGTATTTTACACTTTATTCACACACATTGTCACCCATAATTTGTGAAGTGTAGGTGGGATGTAGGCCTAATCAAAGTCCGCCATTCAGGCCATCGTTTACATTATATTCATGGAAATTCCAATGCACTTCCATTCAAAAAGTTTATTTGTTTTTTTTTTTCCTTTTGGCATTTTTGAAAATTGCCATATGCCCAGTATAGTGTGTACCGTACAGTCAAATTTCTTTGTCAGCGCTCCCTGCGTCAGTCACTCGTTGAGGTTCCAGGTCAACCTCTTTTTATTTTTAGTGTTCTTTGGGGATGTACATGTACAGTGTACATGTATTCAATTTGTAAAAAAAAATTTGACCGATATATTGAAATAGCGTATCGATATTAACATCCCTACAGTAGTGTTCTTCTCGAAGTGTTTATTTTTTATTTAAACTTAAAGCATTTACAATTATTTTCTATATTGCATAAAAGTTTTAATCGTACAACTGTAAATTTTTTTCATTTTTTTAAAAAAAGTAGGGAGAAATGTTTAAAAATTAAAAAAAAAAAAAACTATATACCGGTACGGCGGTACCGTAATATTTTTATTTACCGGTATTTATTTTTTGAATTTTAGAAAAGCGTATTAATGATTCCTATTTTATAAGTCTTCAACATAATCTGTATTCTACAATACAGTCAAATGGAAGTATGGAAAATAAATGAACGTGCCTAGTGAAAACTACGAAGGTCAGAGTTGTGAATAGGCTACAATCATGTACATGTAACGAGTTTTACGATGGTGAGGAATTGGCACGCAAATGTTTATAGCAAAGAATTAACTTGTTGATCATATGACAGTGTATTTTAAAGACATTTAAAAGCAAAACTTCTAAACCTAGTTAATAACTGACTGAGGAACGAAATAGTTTCGATTTACGGCTAGCTTTTCAACTCCTTTTTATGCTTATAAGTTTATAACTTATGCTTATGACGGTCGAGTTTGGACCTTGGAATTTATTTTTGTACAAATATAAATGAAGAAAATAATTCTAAAGTCCAAACTCGAACGCCATAAGCATAAAAAAGAGTTG
>JAQGAY010002025.1:0-11967 GCA_034698085.1 Polydesmus angustus
TATAAGAACCGGTTTAAGATAAGTATAATTAATCAATATCAAATGTAAATAAAATCAATTTTAATTTTACAGTGTATGCCCTCATTAAATAAACGTTGATTACAAATGTCTAAACAAGGATTAAAATTGGGATTTTCTGTACAGGTGAACATCCTGCACATTTTGATGGTAAAAATACATATTACGCATGTCAGATTTATTTAATTAAATACAGTGCTTATTTTTAAAAATAATAAAAAAATCTAAGAAATTGCTAGGAAGGGCAGCTGTGACATCATTCCCAAAACATCAACAACACTTTCATTTTTTTTTTTTACAAAAAAATATGTTTACATGTTGATGGTTCCACGTAATGTGCGATTATGAACAGTGGCTTAGTTAGTGCATCTAAACTTCGCATACATCCGTGAATTTATTATTCTTTTGGGGAAGGATACTGGGAATTTAACAGATGAAAACGTTGAGGTTTTACGCAAAGCACCGTACTACGGCAATTACCGGTAATTGACACGTAAATAAAAGTGACATTTTCAAAAAACCGGTAAATGTTTTTAAGTTACAAAAATAATGCTCGTTTAAACATTTTGAGTAAACAAAAAAAAAACTGTATTATTAATCGCTCCAAATGTTTTTCTCAAAATGTTACACTTTGATCTTTTCACATTTATTTTTAGATTCATGCAACTAGGATTCAAAACATTCCGATTCCAGGTACTATGACCAAAGTTTCGTACGGTTTATTACTTGGCGCAAGCAATTACACGCACCATGTGTATTTGTTTTTATTTTTTAGAAAAATGAGCAAAAAAATAATTTTTTGTTTTGTGAAGTTTTTGTTCAATTGATTCAACAAAATGGGTTTTTTTTTTGCTTTAATTTTAAAAATTTATATAAAAATGTATATACTTTATCAGTAAATTCATTTTTTATAATTTTGTTTGATACAAAGATCTCCGGTTTTCCAGTTAACGCGGTGCTAGATTTATTTAGCGCTTTATTTAGGTCACACACAGGAATAACAAACAAACCTGGGTTTTGAATTCAAGTCAGAATATACCACTTCCGAAAAAATCTATCCATAAACATCCTGCGCTGGCTTTAAGTACAGTACAGTGCAGTAATGTAAAATAATGAGCATCTATCTAGTAATAACAATAATAATTATTGATAATGGTTAATGGGTATTTTTAATTTTAGCAATTTGAATCACACTCTTAAGTTATCTGATAGCATATTTAATTTTAAAAAAACGTTATTTAACTCAAGTTAAATTTTAAAGTTATCAAGGTTAGAGCAGCGTTGGAAGCTCTGCATGTACAGTGTAATGCTGCTGGTATGTTATTAGACAAAATAACTCTCAAGGATTTAATTTAATATGCTTTGCCAATCCATAAGGTGATAAAAAAATTATTGTCTGAAATACTGGCATATATTGTAAATTCAATCATCGTTGAGTAGAATATGTATTTTATTTATAATAATATACGTCACAATTCTACTTGAGTGAAAAAAAAGTCTTTGTGGGTTTTGGAGTTGAAGGTTTTGTTGAAACAAACAGTCAACACCGAATTAAGTTTCTTGGAGCCCTAGACAAAAATATTTTTGGGCCCACAGGTAATAAAATTCAAACCTGTGAAATATGACTCCCAAAAAAAAATAATACAGTACAGTAATTTAAAAACTAATTTTTCGCAATACCGTACCTCCTGCAAAAATTAATTTTTTTGGAATTTTAAGAAATTTTTAGAAAAAAACACAAAATTATTTGGAAAATAAAATAAAAAAATAATATTTTTTTTGGCTAAAGCCGCTAAACTGGGCCCCCAAAAATCCTGGCCGTATAATTACATCCCATGATCTGGCCATTGTCCAGCGGTGATCATGGTCCGGCAGTGTTAAATGGCAATAAACAATACCGGTACATTAAATAAATATACACAAAAAAATGCAATTAATCAATATCCAAAAATGTGAAAGGTAAAAAAAAAAACTTTCTGAATGTTTGTTTTTCCAATGATGCTCGAGATTTCACCTTCAAAATATTAACCACATCAGTAAAAAATGTATTTTTAACTCTACAGAATTTAAACATCCTTAGGTTGAAGACTGAGGAGGCGTAATTGGAGTGTTGCGATGGTGAAATACGTTGGAATTGTGCAAGTGAACGTCCTCTGCTGATCGAGATTTCAACATCAGCCATAGTAGCGCGGTTTTTTTTTTCTTCGTCTCTGGAAAGAGTTACAAAATGCTCTCGAGAAATAGATCTCCCTCTCGTAACTCAACTCGGGACTTTTCACATCCATGTGACCAAAGTTTAGCCAAAATCCTATTCTTAATAGAAACCTCTAAGTCATCATTTTCCACTTCCTACACAAAAACCGACTACACTGTACTAGTACTATACATAAAATATTACATTTATGACGCCGATTGAACAGGATGGAAATGATCAAAAAAATTCGAAAATTGAGTTTTTTTAAAAAAATGTATATATTGCACCTGCCTTTTTTTCAAAATTTTATTTTTATTAAGATAATAAATTTAACTCTTTGATCAGGTACTAATTATTTTCTAAACGCCCGTAATTAAAGCTTTACAAAAGTGTTTGGCAGCTTTAAACATTTATTTAGGTTATAACTTATTTAGTTAAAGTATTTTTAACAATTTCGTAATTTTTTCCCCTCTGTTTTAAGACTATTTGATGATGTTCCAAAATCGAGTTTTCACAGTCTTGAAAAACAATGTTTTACATTTCAATTTTAAGTTTTTATTGAAAATTTTTAATTTTTACAAATGTGTACAGATTAATGATTGGTTTCAGAAATTTGTTTTTTTAAATTAATATGGATTCAATTAGTAAATATAATACATTTTTAAGCTTTCATTATGATTTGTTTACAAGCAAATGTTATCCAAATCCTTTAAAACAAAGATGTTATTAATTTTCTGCGCATAATTATATAGCCTACCGGTTATAATATTATATACCGGTATTTTAAGCACAATGTACTAACTTTTGATTTATTAATAAATTAATTTCTACTTAATTTTAAAAATGCATGGTAGGTCTCGCGGTTTCTTTTTAAGTGACGTGTACAGGCTGGACGTGTGTGTCCTATTTTTTGGGTTCTTTGGCTTTAATTAGAAACTGTAAACATGGCGTGTTTGTTTTGAAAACAACCTCAATTGCTTTTTTTTTTACAAATATGAAATTGGATAAAAAAAATTCATAAATATCTTTTTTTATTATTACGTTTAAATTACTATGTTATTAAAATATAAATGGCGGTACCGGTATTTCAATGTCATTACTTAATTAATAATTCTGTAAAAATTAAATAAATTTTAACAGTGAAAAACGTTATAACAATATTCAATTTGAAATTCTTAATACATGTGTATTGTAGAAAGGCACGTTAAACATTTTCTAAAAGTATCCTGGTTTTAATGTAATAAATTCCCTTAAAACCTAAATTTAGTTGAACAGTAAAACGTTTAGTTTTGTTAGAAAAAATATGATTGGTAAATCAAGAATAGTGCACAATAATTACAGTACAGTACGTAGTGTTTGTATCACAGTAAATAAAATTATTGTTGTTCAGTTTATTACAACTTAGTTAATTTTATTTATTATGAATTTTAAATTCAAGGAATACATTTGCCTAATCACACTTCAAAATTCATAGATTTTATTGTATTTAAAAAAATTAATCTGAATTAATATTAAATAACTCGGCCTCAAAATTGACATAATTTTTTTTTAAAAAATTTTAAACATTTTTCAAATTCTTGATTATCGACGAGTGATAATCTTGCCAATAATGCTAACCTAGTTTGATATGTTTAGGATATACATGCATACCGGTATATATTTTTTTTCATTTTGAAGAAAAAAAAGCATCAGTCAGTTTGCTAGTTAAAGAACGTTGTCTGTTGGAGCAAGATGAAGATAAAGATGTGCGTGTAATATCTAAAAATAGTTGAAAGGCTACAAATAGCTTTCGACATCATCTTCACTAAAACTTTTCCCCATCTTTTCTTCTCTTTCTGTTTTACTGTGAAGGATGCTACATATAAACCACCAATAGCATCCTTTCGGGAGCCATCTTAGCTCCTTGAAGAAAAAGAAAGAAAAAAAAAATGCGTAAGTGTGGCATACCAGACTCGAGATTTCGACTCATCAGTAAACTTAAACGAATCGAAAAAGCTGGAACCTCATTTTTGGGAGCCGATTTTAAAAGAATGTGTGATTAACTTCGATAAAAATTCTGGATTGGTAGGATCAACAACGCTTATCATAATCAAGAGAGTTTGACTGAAGTTTGAAATTCCAAATTTGCATAAGAATTAAAAGGTTTGCATTTTTAATTGCATATTTTTATTCCCCCCTCATTCCTTTCATGAGTACATTTTCTTAAAATGTATTCATTAAACATTTTGAATGTTGTGAAAGTTTGTAAAAATATTATGGGAATTGTGAAACTAAACTAGAAAAAAATGTTTTATTATTTTTTTTTTCCAAAATTGTGTTTAAGCTATGTTATATTTACTGTTAGTGTACCAATTCCCGCCGCGAAACCATGAAAAAAAATAATTAACGAATTCAGCTATAATTAATAATATGCTTTACCGGTACGGCTAGAATTTTTTTATTTACATTAGGCCTTTATCTGAGTTAATTTTAATTACCGTAGTTAAAATTTCTATTTATTTTTATTAGATTATAACCATTAATACTTTAAATATATGTTTATACAATTTTTATATTGGTATTATTTCGTGTTAAAAAATTAAGGTTTTATTTTAATTAGCTTGCAATAATAAGAAATGATACAACAAAATTTAAAATAGCACTATTACTAATTGGAAAGGTAGTTGAAAAGACGATTTTGTAATGATTAGCCGTACAAATTTAAGTTTACACCCACTCACAAAGTGAAATTCCATAAAAAGGTGACCAGAAAACGAACATGTGGCAGGTGATGCTTACACGAAGGATTTGGTCAAATGCCAAACTTGACGTCAATCCTTCCACATTTAGCCTCGAAAAAAGAGATTGTTCTAAATGGAAATAATGTTAAACTTATCAAGTGTCGACCTACTTTGTTATCTATAATATTTTACATTTTAAAATAATTATTACTTTTTAATCAATTGTCAAATTTCAAAATGTAAATCAAATAAAAATTAATGTTTTCATATTTTAATTAATATTAATAATTTTTAATTTTTTTTAGTGCACAACTAAAACTTACATTGATTTCCGATTGGTGAATGGGCAAATTTGAAACAAATAATTAAATTTAACAAATCAAACAAAATGGCACTACAGGGTAAATCATTGAGTACTGGCACATTAGCGTCGGGTGGAACGCAAAAGTCTGGAAATGCTTGGGGTCAAATTGACCAATTGCTGACGTGCGCCATTTGTCTGGACAGGTATCGCAATCCAAAGCTATTGCCGTGTCAACACACATTTTGCATGGAGCCCTGCATTGAAGGATTGATTGATTACGTTCGCAGGCAAATAAAATGCCCAGAATGTCGTGCTGAACACCGCATACCATATCAAGGAATTCAAGGCTATCCAACCAATGTAACTTTGATGAGATTTCTTGAGCTGCATTTTGAAGTAACAGGAGAAATCCCTGATCTTTCGCCATGTATGATGGAACGCTGTGGAGTTTGTACAGAAAGGTCTTATTTGGGCCATTGTGCACATTGTGAAAAGAAAATCTGCACAGAATGTAAAGATGCTCACATGGATATAATGAAACGAGAAATTTCTAGAATAAATAATCAAGTAAAGAGAGGCCTAAACCGATTGCAAGATGCTCTTTGTCAAGCAACAAAAAGCAGCGAGTTGCTTCAATTGAACTGTGCTTCTGTTACTCAAGAAATTGAAGACACATTTAGGCGTTTGATTAAAGCATTAAAAGCCAGGGAAGAAGCTTTAAAACAAGAAACTCAACTTTTTCTTCAAAATGAATCAAAAACAGCAGAACTACTAAAAGAAAATTTAGACGTTGAAGTTTCAAACATTCAAAGCAATTGCGATTTGGTAGAACAACATGTCACTGAGAATGATGATTGGGAAGATGTAGAACTTTTAGAATATAAAGATATACTTGTAAAAACATTAGATTTTCTTAGAAATTATGACACAGATCAAGCAGATTTCAATCGTCGTTTGAAGTTTCAATTGAGCTTAGAACCAGAATCTTTTCATCACACAGCTGCAAATACTGGTGAACTAATTATAAATGCTCCCAACTTTCCTGGAAGTTGTGTATCAAACCCTGTGGCTGTCAGTACTGGAAGTGGATTATTAGCCAGAAGCAAAAGTGATCACAGACTTGCTCAATCTTTATCTGCTGGCCAATTGCAACAGCGCCATGAAGGCTATTTGGGCTTAGGCCACAGAGGTTCTACCAATCAAGGAAGTGACACAGAAAGTAGAGAAGGCAGACAATCTCCCTTGAGTAGAAGAAGAACAGAATTAGCAGATGGAAGTAGATATAGAAATAGAGAACTTGATGAGGAGCGATCACTTTATAGTGCTAGAAGAGCCCAACAACAAAAAGATTTGGGAGAAAGAAGCTGGCAAAGAGATGAAAGTGAGCACAGCAATTTCAGATCAAGATTTGCTCGTGACAGAGATGATGAAGAATCAGTTTCAAAATCTGTTAGATTCTCTCGTCACCAAGAGTCTAGCCAAGAACCACCAATGGCAAGAGAAAAAGTTTTTGAAACAGATGAAACAACTAAAGGTCCAATTAGTGGAATTACAAAATTGATGGATTCAACAAAAGTCTTAGAAAGATTAAAACAACAAGCTCAAGCAAAATTAAAAAAACAAACAGCAGCTCAACAGCCTCCACCTGTTCAAAATCCAACAGTTCTTGCGTCAACAGTACCTTATCCTCAGAGGCCTGTGACTAACAGGCAAGTAAGTGAAGATGATGAAGTTGCCAGACAAAAAGCTCAAAATAAAGCTGCTGATCAAAAATTTCAACCATCAGCTGCTGCAAATGCCACAGCAGCTCCAAAAGTGCCACCTTTACAAAGACAAGAATCTACAGTAAAATCACAATCAAAATCTCAAGAAGTACGACCTAGTCAGAACTCAGCTCAGGCTCGTGATGAAAGCACTTCATCTGAACAATCCAAAAGGCCAGGGTCTAAAAGTGCAGGTAGAAATTTGATTTTAAAATGATAAGATTTTTATTAATTTAAACTTTGAAATATTTAGACTCAAGTACACAAAAACCCATAAATGAGGTATCCACCAAAGAGGAAACCACTAGAAAAAGAAACCTACCAGCAACTGTTAGCTCTGCACCTGAAATGCCAAAAACTGAAAATGCTGTTGATAGTGATAGCGAGGACTCAGATGATGAATCAAATTCTAATAACAATGACCCAAATAACAAACAAAATGTTTTAGATGCACTCAGTGGACAAGAAAAGCCTAATTATTTTAGATTTAGAACTGCTACTTTTTCAAGAACACCATCAAACAGTTCAGTCAATGTTTCAAATGACAGTCAAGATGAATCTGGAAGAAGTGGTGCTCCAAGCCCAACTTCACCAAAACCTTTAAACCTTACTTCAGCAAAACCTAAGCTGCTTCCTAAAACAGATAAAGAAAAGGAAAGTAGTAGTGACAGATCTTCAGTTTCTTCTGATGGCTCAAATCCCAAGCCTTCAGCAACTCCATCATCTACAGCAACAAGCACAGTTCAATCAAAAGAAGACAAGAATTCTTCAGCCTTAAATTCTGCAAAAAATGTTGATGGTAAATCTAATAAATTAAACAAACAAGATAGATCTGATAACTCTCCTTTATTAGGAAATGTTGGAAAAACATACTCAATTGAAAAAAATGATCAACCAGTTACCAAACCAAGATTTGTAAGTAGGTTTCTTCCACGTTCATCTTCTCTAAATCAAGAAAGCAAAGCTGACTCAAGCAGTAGTGACAGTGAAGATGAAGATAAAAACAATAAAAATCAAAAAGAAGATGGTTCATCAATATCAGCACTTTTGGCTAGAAGTGCAATTGCTAGGAGAGAACCAAACACATCTACATCCACTCCAAATCGAAATGCCTTAGGAAGAGTTACTGAGCGAGATGATTCAAGTACTCCTTCTTGGAAATCAGGAACAGGAAATAGCTACCTCTACAATAGTCGTGATGATTACAAGAAGGACACCGATAGCAGAAGTGATGCCCATGAAGGTAGATATAGCTCATTAGCTAACAAGTACTTAAACAGAAGCAGGCCATCATTGCATGATGATGAACGTGAGAATTCTGTTGCATCCAAATATGCCACAAATGCCAGTAACTATGCAAATAGATATTTGTCAAAAAGCAAAAGCTCTGCTGTTTTGACCAACAATTTTAACAAAGATGACTATGATGAGCAGTCAGGGTCAACCAGAAGGTCAAGCTTAGTTGGTAGAGACAGTAGTGGCAGTGCAAACAGTTCAAAAGAAAGGTACAGAGAGCATGAAACTCCAAGCTCTCGATACAGTAGCAGATCAGCAGCAAGTAAATTAGGTCGCCTTGGCCGTAGTAAAAGTTCACATGAAATTGCTGTAGATGATGATGAGGATGATGATGATTATGGAACTACATATAGTTCACGCTTTGAAAGACCTTCAGATTATTCATCAGCTCGAAGAAGGAGTCATCAATCACGAGAACAAAGCCCAGATGAGGTAGGGACTTCCGGAAACACTAGCAGCAACCTTAGCTCTTGGGCCAGGTACTTGAAGTCAAAGTATGGCCACAAAGGGAAATCAGAAGCAAGTAAAGATCCAAGTGCACCTATAGGAAGGAGTCGAAGCTCACACACATTACATTCAAGGGAAGCAAGTTCTGAGAGCTCAGATGATGAGCGTGGAATAGGCTCAAAACTTCTACCTAATACTGCAACAAAGGATTCTCCTATTTCTTATTCTTCAGGTTACAGAGGTATGACTAGCAGGTCCGGACCAGGGGACTCCAGTCAAGTAGATAGGTCAGTATCAACGTTTGAGAACCCCCGTTCAACCTACCAGCACAAGCAGAGGTCTGTGATGAAAATTGGGAGTCGTGGGAGTGAACCAGGAGCTTTTACATGGCCACGAGGCATTGCAGTGGGACCAGACAGCAGTATCGTTGTTGCAGACAGCAGTAACCACCGGGTTCAGGTCTTCAACAGCCAGGGGTCCTTTAGTAAGGAGTTTGGGACGTATGGAAGTGGTGAGGGAGAATTTGACTGCTTGGCAGGAGTTGCAGTCAATCGGATTGGCCAATTCATCATATCCGATAGATACAACCACAGAATACAAGTGTTCGATCCCTCAGGGCGATTTCTTCGCTGTTTTGGGAGCCAGGGAACAAGCGATGGAAAACTTAATTGCCCATGGGGGATTGCAACCGACAGCCTTGGCTTCATCTATGTATGCGACAAGGAAAACCACAGGATACAAGTCTTTCAATCAGACGGCACATTCGTGGGGAAATTTGGCTCGCTCGGCAACAAGCCAGGGCAGCTTGAGCACCCCCATTACATCGCAGTTAGCAACACCAACAAGGTCATCATCAGTGACAGCAATAACCACAGAATTCAGATCTTTGATGTCAATGGAAAAATGCTCTCATCCTTTGGAAATGAAGGGTCAGATAATGGCCAATTTAAATTCCCAAGAGGGGTCGCAGTCGATGACCAGGGGTACATCATTGTTGGGGACAGCGGCAACAACCGCATCCAGATCTTTCAATCAGATGGCATCTTCATCAAATCGTTTGGTGCCTGGGGCAGTGGGGACTCTGAATTCAAAGGGCTGGAAGGGGTCTCAGTCATGCAAGATGGGAGAATCTTGGTCTGCGACAGGGAGAACCACCGTGTCCAGGTCTATTAATCAGGTACTGATTGTTAAACCATGAAGCAAAATTCATCCAAAATCTACTTTTATGTGATGTTTTTCTACATCCATGTTTTCTGTGCTTTTCTTTGTTATTTTTCTCTTGCTGCATATCATCTCCTGCAAACAATTCACATCTGCCATCTAACCAAGAAAGGAAGAAATGAGTGTTATAAGGGATATGGGGAAATAGCTAGGGCACAGCTTTGAATGGCTATTGGTAGGCTTAACATAGTTACTTAGGCAAAGTCTGAAATAGATTTTAGTTATCTATACAATATAGCGAACAAAATTAAATTCTACTGCGAACAAATTCAGCATGTTTAGAAATAGGATTGCTTGCCTTTTTTAAAAAAATATAATAACATTCTTACTAATTTAATTATACACTTAGCTTTTTTACAATATTTATTTTATATCTTTATAAAAAAAATTGTTTTGTTTTTTATATGTATTTACTTTATTTTCAAATATTATTAGAAAAAAAAGGTATTTATTACAGTGCCAAATTATAAATAATAAAGAAGAACAAATCAAATTTTTAAAAATTATAAAATTCTTAAATTTACAAAAAATTATTGTACTTAGTTATTTTAGCTACATTATTTTTTAAGCTTACCAGTATATTATTAAATTAAAAACCCATTAAATATTTTTTTCCATCTAATTTTTAATGTATTTTACTACTAATTAATTTTGGTTTACTTATGGTTAATAATTGTATGAAGAAAGATTTTATTTTGCTAACATTCACACATAGTTCTAACCCATAGAGTTTAGCTATCTTTTAATTCCTAAAGTATTAAATAATGATTTAATGATGATATTCTTTTGCTTGAGTAGGACGCAAGACATACTCCCACCAGCGCCCCAGTTCAGCCCTCGCCACGTCATCCGAATTACACCAACACCAGTCCGTCACTCCAGACTTGCGTCAACATCAGTCAGCATCAGTCTCACCATCAACAGCCTCATCTTACACTTCATCCACGATCACGCCCGCCAGGTTCCGCCCAATTTCATTGCCTTCCACCTCGTCCTCAAGCGGCTTCTCATCTTCGTACCACAACCAGAGCAATCAACTCCCCCACCACAGCAGAACAGGTAGTGGCGTCACTTCCTCTGCTAAGAGCCAGACGATCACACCATTACGCCGGCGCCACGCCGCAAGATATTAACAGCGACATATATCCAGATGGGGAGAACAGCAATAATTGTCTCGGGTTAATTGTGAATGATTGCTCGGATCATTCCCAATATAATAATAATAACCATTAAAAAAATTTATTTTTAATTTAGAAATGATATTTTATTTTAAAGCCGCAGTACAAAGTGGAAGGTATTTTTGTATACTCATTATCACAAACCTCATGCTAATATATAATTTTTTTTAAAAAAAAAACAACGTTGAATTGACAAGTATAATAGCTGACAAATACATTAACATATTAAATTAATTAAGTTTTTATTTGATTTAAAACATAATCGCCAAAGTTTATTACTAAAAAGAAATATTTAGATGTTGTTAACTATAATATTATCTGATGTAATTTTATAATAAAAATAAAGTTTTATTTGTTGTGTTTTTTGGGTAGCAATTACGATGCAATTATAATTAATAAAAATAAATAATTATTCTTATTTAGAAACAAAATGGAAAAATTTATTTTTCTAAAAAAATGGGTTTACAAAATATAGCCCAATTGTGCGGTTTTCCTAGGAACATACTTTTAATCTCATTACGAATTAAATTAATTTCAAGATTGAAATATATAAGTAAGTTCCATTGGGTTTTACATAATGTATCTCTTATCTTAAATGAATTTTTGGCACGGCTCTAACCAAATCAGCTTATTATTACCGGGTATTAAAAAAAAAATTAATTTTGTACCGGTAATTAATTATTTTTTTAAATAACGTAAACTATTAATTATAAAATTTATAAATAACAGTGATTCTGTATTATTTCACGTGGAATATCAAAAATTTATTTTTCCTTTTAGAGTATAAATCTCAGTAAAAGAATAGATGTAATTACTTTTAAATACT
>JAQGAY010002026.1:0-11948 GCA_034698085.1 Polydesmus angustus
CACTATACTTTTCAGCTCCGATTTTCAAACGTTTCATCGCTCGTCTTTGCTGTTCATGGTCGGAAGTTGCTAAGGGGGAACTACCGGTAGACCAAGACGGTTGAGAAACAATGCTTCCAGGTTCCATTTTTTGCGTAAGAGCCTGCCATTCGTTCTATGAATTTAATAATAATTATTTGAAATTCAGAATTTATAAACGGACTTACAGTTAGTTCCGTGGGAATTTCAATCTGATTGTCTGCTTCCAAATACTGGTTAAGCGCCATTTGAAGTTCCGGACATTCCTTTAATAACTCACAAGCTGAGCGACGCAAATTTTCACTGTACTTTTTGAATACCGTAGTACGTTGATTTAATAAAACTGAGACATTCCTTTAAAATAAAACATTTTTAAATACATTATTTTGTTAGGAGTTTATTAAAATGTAGACTCTTGCTTTTCCTTCGCGTAGATCAACATTCCGCCTAAGATAATCGCGACTGTTTGTCGCTCGTCGTCGCCTGACATTGTTGTCTCCAATAACATGGAAAACCAATTCTCGAACTTAACATCTTCGGTTGCAAGAGTCATAACAAAAATTTAATCCAAGATACGATAAACACACGTTGAAATTGTCGAATTGCAGCTGTCACGTTCAATAAAGCAGAATAGCAGATCGTAATAAATGATTTGACCACTGCCAGTAGTGTCGCTGTTAGTTTGTTTAATTAAATGACGTAAGCTAAATCAAACCATTTCAAACATTAAACTTTAATCTTATTAAATTCAATAACTAAACTTGATAATTTTCAACTGACATTTTAAAGTTGACAAATTTTAATTTGTCGATCAATACAAAGTTTTTATGCAAGAAAATGATAATTAAAATAATGGATTTATTTTAGTTGTACAGTATTTTTAAATGTAGTTTTAAAAATAATTTTTCTTAGAAACTGTATATCTCGATAAATCAGTGAACTATAAAAAAAATGGTGAATAAAAAAAATTCAAACTAAACAAATTAATAAAATGAACTAAAAACTTATTGAAACATTTATGCGTACAGTAGTTAAAATTTTAAAAATACCTTATATAAATAAATAAATGTTGTCGAATTATTTAAATTTTTTTCTAGTGACAAGCACACTTTTATGATTTTTTTTTGGTAAACAAAAATGGTCGTTGCTCGATTGCGGTGAAGCATATTGTGGTGACCTACGACCACCGCCGCGTAATATATTCAATAACCAAATTAGTATTAATTATTTAAATACACAATTTTTAAAAACACAATTATTTAAAAACACTTTCCTGAGCATGCTATTTTCTATTGCGCCACATATTTTCTCCGTCACGTCATCTTCACCTAAATCTAAAGACCCTGCATTAAACCTCACATCGACCTACATAATTATACCATTCGTCGACCAGTAGAGTAGGCCTAAAGTTTCATTTGAAACAATGGAGAGTACAAACGTGGCAAATGAGTTGGACGAAATCGCCGGCCCGGATACTTCAACAAATTCTTCGGTAATAAAAGTAAACCCATTTTTGTATAAACTTTAATATAGTTTGACAAATACTGCATTTTCAAAACAAAATGTTGTTTATTTCTATATTTTGACTTTTTCGTTTGAATTTAGAATGAAAAGACGTTAAAATTATTGAACAAAAGTGAGCTAAAAGACACTATTAAAAAATCGGTGCAAAAAAAGGTGATTTTGATATTTAAAATTTTCAAAAATTAGAAAATATTAATTTTATTTGTATTATTTTCTTTTGCATTGAAAATCAGGTGATCAAAACCAACATGATCCTAAGCAAAGACTTTCTTTCTTATATAATAAATAATATTAGGTTGAAAGAATCTACAAGTTCTGATGGATTTATATTTGATTCTACACATTTGGAACCAAAATTCATATTCACGGAGTTTAATTGCACGGCTAATTTTAAATTGAAATTTCTTTCTAAAACCACCGTGGAAATTGCGTTAAAATTTGTCGAAATAAATGAAGAACGTTTATTCGATGATTTATTAACTCCAAGAATTAATTTTGAATTATTACTTCTCCACCGTGAATTGAAGAAAACAAGTAAAATCATTAGATGCGTGTTTGGAAAATTTAGACGTTTTATTAATTGCAACGACGCCCATACATGCGTTTTCAATGTTGCGGAGCTCGAAAAATACTTCGTAATGGACGAGCCGATTGATTGCAAAGTTAGTGTAGAGCGGCTTATTCAAACAAAAAAATCGACATCTGAAAATGGAGAGTTAATCTGGATAGTAGAAAATTATATGAAAAATAAAGAATATATGAAGACAAATGCGATTTTATGCACATGGGGACCTTGTTTCTATACGTCTGAGTCGGGCTACAGAATGCAAATAAACTTACGAACCAACAAAAATGACCAAAGAGGAGTATGGTTTCAAATTTTAATAATTAATGGAAGGCACGACCGTGTTTTAAAAACCTGGTTCCCACATCATATATCAATTACTGTGACCAAGAAAATTAAACCCCCACAAGTATTAACTGTAAAAAAAGAAAAAGATATAACGTTAGGCGATGTCGACAATTACTTCATTTACTTGGGTAATCACGCCGAAGTGGAAAAATTCTTGATTAAAGATGCTCTGCACTGCAAAATTATTATTAAAGAAATGACGCAAGAAGAAAAAAATCTGTTGGAAAATATCAAGGAAAGAAAAGAAAAGGAGAGATTGTTCAAAGGTAAAAAAAATATAAAAATAAAGCTTTTGTATGAACTTTTATTTTTTGTAGAAAAAAGTAAAATAAAGAAAGAATTAGAAAATGAAGTTCAACCACAAATGGGCGAGCTGGCAGCTAGACTTGCGGTACAAAATTGGAAGCTTGATGAGCGCCAGAAAAGTATTTATGATAAAAAGGAAAACCAATGACTCCATCTTAAATATTATTGTTATTTCATTGTTTTAATTAATAATTTAATCAATATTATATAATTTATTTTAACTAGTTTGTAAAAAAATTTTTTAATGGTGTGTTTAGGTGACTAATGGAAGAAAAAAAATTAATTATATCAAATGAATTTAATGTTTTTAATTAAGTTAATTGTTCTCCTTCTTCTAACATTTAAATTATTTTTATTGCAAAAGAAAGCCATTGACTGGCAAACCAACATTGACAAATTATATTAATAAAATAAGAAATTTGCAATAAAAAAGTATTTCTTGAAGTTATAACTTTAATATGTAGGTGTACAATGTATCTAATATCTTGCGTGTGATGTGGTTTAGTGAGGAAAAGTCATGCAAATCGTTTACTCTTACCAAATATCCCATTTATGCTTTTGCTCAGGGGTTTTTTTTTTTCGTCCAGCCCTGATAATCTTTCGTTAATTTTTTATTTTGATCCGGAGATCATAAACCAGGAAATGCAACTGAAAGTTCGTTTGCTGTTGAAGGATCAATGCGGTTCATTCGGCCAAGTTTGTTCTGTTCGTTTTGAGTAAATCCATTATTCTCAATCCATCCTACATAGCTGACGACGCGCTGATCATGGAAATCTATTTATATCCGAAGCAGTCTCATCCTCGAAACGGCACTCTACCATCTTTAGCGATACCGCAAATTCAAGAAATAGGTAGAAGAAATTTCTTCTCCAATGTAGCATCGACAACTCTTACACTAAATAATTTCATAAAGTCAACAAAAGGTAAACTTTGATTACAAATACAGTAATTTGCTATGAATGGGTATAACTCATACAGCTAATTTAATCACATTTAGTGTTGTGATTTTAATCAATGCTGAAAATAATTAAATTAAAACAATATTTAATAATTATATGTTACAGGAAAATTTGTAAAACCTAAACGAAATTTTGAGAAAAAAATATCTTGTTTGATTAGTTAATAATATTAGTTATAATTTATTAAGGTAAGTTTTAATACAGTATTTCTGATGTTCAGAATTTTTTTAATTTGAAATTAAATTTTAATGTTTTAAAATTGGTTTATTAAAACTACAATAATTTATTAATGATTAATTAATTGTAAGACACTAGGTGCATTCAGTTAATAATCAAAAGTCACTATTAAAGACAAAAGCAAAAGTATTATTGCGAGGTCAATTCAAAATTTAAACTTCTTGGACTATGTTCACTTAAAAGATAATTTGCATGGAACGGATGAAGACGTCTTCAACGCAACTGACCGTTTTAGTAACGCCGTCGGATAAACAATTTCAATAGAAAAAGTAGATAAACATATTGTATTTGTGAATAAAATTAATATGCTATTTTTAGTGGCGTTTTCACTCAAATTTATTTTAAAAAAATATTATAATTTATACCGGTAGTGTGAATTTTACAGAACACAAAATTTAATTTCCAAGATTCTTTATAATGACAAGAAAGATTTAAAAAAAGTGACTTATTTTTTTTAAATACAGGTAAATTAATTTTTCAAAATAAACAATTAAAATTAAAATCTCTATGATCACGAGTCTATTACTTTAACACACTGATTTTTAAGTACTACCGGTACCTAATTTTTGCCATCTGTTTATCATGGACTGCAAACTGGAAGTTAAAAAACAAATAAAGTTGTAAGAGTTACGTTGTAAAAAGTTTACCTTATACGTAATATTCAAGTACCGAATTTTAACTGAATTTTACTCTTTTCTTGAATTTAAAAATAAATCGTTGCTTTAATACGAGATGTTTGCTAGTTTTAATTTTGCAAACAAATATTAGAACAAGAACTACAGTATATTTTAATAATATTTTTAAAATACATATATGCGCTTAATTAATTGTTGTTTATTTTGCTGACTTTTGGTTTTTCTTGTTTTCCAA
This sequence comes from Polydesmus angustus, assembly GCA_034698085.1. Lineage (NCBI taxonomy): Eukaryota > Metazoa > Arthropoda > Diplopoda > Polydesmida > Polydesmidae > Polydesmus > Polydesmus angustus. The sequence goes on from JAQGAY010002026.1 coordinate 4,828, forward strand.
AAGAAGCGTGTGACATAACAATAATTTTGTAAATAAATTTGTGCGGGTAAAGTTAACTCACATTTTTTTTCTATCCACTCAAATTTCTAATAGTGCATGTTTGAAATATATTGTTAGTTCAATTCCCTAAATTTTGAAAACATTTTGAAATAAATAGTAATTGTCAGACTCTTGAGATATTACATGAAATAAAGTTTAGTTTACTTTTATTGAACTACCATGTAGCTGTAAACCAACAACTTTAACCCTCATTTCTAACATTCTAACATGTAGCATTACAACATTATCCATGCATTCATTCCCATTTCTAGCATTTTTTCAGAATTATATTGCACAATTGGCAATGATCAGAAATCTAAAAAGACATTTTAGAAACGGTATAATTTTTCAACATAAGATTGAGTGATCATAACCAAATATTAGATTTTTAAAAGCGATTAATGAAACAAATTCATTGAGTGGCACCTGAATAAAAATGCTTGGATATTATTCAACATTGCGTAAATCGTCTCAACTGAATTTGGAAATGTATATACAGTACAAGTACAGTAGGTGCAAATACGTTCTAAATGTATCAATGTTTAAATTAAAATAACACGTTCAACAATGATTACGTTTCTAACGAATAAAAAAGTCATCATTGCATAATTTTATTCCCGGAACAAGCATGTACCGTGACATTTTTATTAAAAAAAAAAAATTAAATATTTAAGAAAAATAAATTATTAAATATAAAATTGATATTGATATTGCGCCAGTCTATTTTTTTATTTGAATCTGTACTATTTGATTTGCTTATGATAACAAGTAATTTATTGTAAATTTTTTAGACAAACTTTTAGGAACTTTTATTTTAGATTCAATTTTAATTTTGCAATAAGAATTGTAAAAAGTATGGCACAAATTGATACAAAAAAAGTTTACACATTTCAAAATACAGACAAAAATAGAACAAATTGCATGTAAACTAAGTAGCTTATCTATAAAGCTATCATTTATTTATTTAGAGTACAACTCGCACTTACACAGAGGGCACTTGTTTGAATCATAAAGGCAAGATAATAAGCAATGTTTATGATAATGATGATTGCACGCAGTGACGCAAGCTGAGAACATCTCCTCGCGACATATGGAGCATACATCATTTAGCTTTTTTAGCACTTCCGGTTTGCTTTCAAAAATAAAGTACATAAACATTTTGGCTTTAACAAATCCCATAATAAATGTTCGATTGTTCACTATGTAATACATTGCGTTTTCTGCGAAAATAATACCACTGTCAAAAATTTTGATTGCAACCACCCTTTGTGATAGAGCGATAATAAACCAACTAATAGATACAATTATGTACAAACAGCAATGAATCAAAAATAGAAAAAATTCAATAAGTACAGCCCGATTCACTAAGTGGACGCTATGCTTAAAAGGTTTGATTTCAATAACAGCGTATCTTGAAAATGATAATACATTAAAAATGATGACGTAAATTGATAAACATAAAATGATGAACTGATGAACGCTAAAAGTAAATCTTGAGATTGAGTACAGTAGCATAAGAATGGCGCTGAAGACCGTAAAAAAAGTTATTAACAGTGTTTTTGCGAGTAACTTCTTTCCCTTGTTAGCACCAATTAGGATAGAACACGTAAGTTCAGTAAAATTTGAAAACAATTCGCCAAAGTTAATGAGAAGGCTATTTTGTAGCACCATCCATCCGCTTTCATTCTTCAAATTCAAAAAATAACTATCGATGGTAAAGAATTCCTCCCTTGCCATGGTATATGAATACACGGGTTTCAAATCAAAATTTATAACGTGCAATAATTTATATTGTACGGCTTCAAAAATCAACTTATTAAAATACGGCAAAAGTTCGTATGGGATTAAAACTCGCGCAATTGTGACAGTTTCCATGCCATAAATTTCTTCCAAGCAATGCCCTTCTATTAAGCTCTGTAAGTCACAATTCAAACATGCCAAGTCAATGACAAAACACATAAATAAAATAATTATGGAATTTTTTTTCTGAGAATTCGAGGCGCTTCCAGGTATTATCGCGTGCATTATACAGATAAGCCGTGAGTATTTTTCATATTGGAATTCGGCATTTACAAAACCAAATGTACAGAAAAGGAAGAAAATCGCCGTGCTTTTGTCTCCATTTGACCTATTTCGTTGTTGGATAACATAAATCGAATAACTCAGTATTAGGAAGGTGGTAATGCGTAGCGTCATTAAAAAGTAACCGCTTAAAGTGACATTACTATTGTAAAAGTAATCGAAACTCCAAAACAACAGCGTCAGAGGTATTAGCCACTTGAGGGTCCTAAATTTATATTGTGTTGGTTTACATTTGATATCAACTTGTTGATAAATCCAGTAACACACAATAGCAAAGGTGACGAAACGCAGCGCCCTCGCTGAGAATTTGTTGAAAACAATTGTAAGGTCACATAAATAGTCCAGGCTCCCCAACATTAGCATTAATGGCGCTAACCACTTTATGGTCCTTCGCATGATTTGTCGAGGCGTCATCAGAAGTATCATACACACTGAAATTAAAAACACAAATAAATAATGCTATTCATAGACTTGAAATTAATAATTGTGAGTTGTTAATATCACAAGAAAATTTTACGACAATGTTTTTTTTGTTGTTGTTGCTTTGTTTCAAATAAAAATTTTGTCAGTCCGAAAACAAGTTCAACATTGAAACCATTCTGAGATTTTGAATTGTTCGAATGCGCCAATTTCCGACACTGAATTTAAAGCGATATATTGTATAATTATTGTATTGCATTGTTTTAAACTTAATAACGACGTACTCGTAGTTAAGGTTGACAACCTGTTTAAATAAAACTTTTATAAATATAAACAAAACGATTGTTTAAAATCAGCCACATGTACATTAGTTATAAGATTACGGTATAATAAAAAATATGACAAAGTTGTTGAAAACTTGGCTTTCCTTTTGAAAGCCAGCCCAAAGTAGGCTGCTAAGCACAGCTAAGCATTTTCTACTATGACTGCTAGCACCTACTACAATAGGTTAAGATTACGTTATTTATTTAAGGTTAGTTCAGGCCTATATGAGCGAAGGCCTTTGGCCATTGCCTGCCCTAACCATAAATAAATAACGTAATCTTAACCTATGGGTAGCATACTAAATGCACTATTTGCCTAACCTAACCCTTTAATCAATAACATCACCTCTAGGAGGAACCGTACAAAATGCTTAACTGCGCTAAGCAGCTTACTCCGGGCTGGATAGTAAGAGAAAACCCGAAAACTTCAAACCGGATGCACACATAGTGCATATCTCGTCCGTTGCATGTTATTATTGATTGAAGGTCAGTGATCATTTCCGTAGAACATTTATTATAGAAAATGAACGACATATTACAAGTGTCGATAAATGCTTTGACCATTGAACCTTTTCGTTCAAGGGGTCGAGAAACTAATACAGAATAGTCATGGCCCATCGTAGACCAAATTCTTAGAGGCCTCTACCAAAAATAACTTCACAAAGAAGCGCCCCTCGTTACCTTTTTTCTCTCATTTGCTTAGTTTTTTTTAACAGTGGATCATTAGGTACAATTGTTAAAAAAATGTCCTACACTTTTATTAATAAAACAAAATCATACTATTTAAAAATAGTGCTGTTGTAGGGGTTTTTAAGATATTGTTAACTGATTAAACAATAGAGAGTTTGCGCAGCACTTCCTTTATATCTGTGATGTCATTTTGACCTCATATAGAAGGTACAGTTGAGTTTTTTTAATCTTTACGATAAGTCATAGAGTTAATTTTGTCCGGTTTTGAATGGCAATGAATGACCTAGAGTTTATCATTTTGACCCCTCGGTTTAAAAATTTCAACATTTTTAAAAAGCCGATGCCGCATCACATACATAACGAGAGATAATTATAAGGTAACGAGAGATATAAGGTAACGAATGGTTTTGCGCAAACTCTCCAATGAGAATTTCCTTAAAAACAGAGCTTAAGCAATTTTTTCGCCTTAATGTAGAAAATTAATATAACGAGAGAAATAAGGTAAAGACAGTAACTGCGCAAACAGTAAACTCTTGAATAAATTAAATAGGACTACACTCTTTTTACTAATTTGCAGCCCAATTAATTTTTTAGTTCATTTAAAATGTTTTAATTTCAAGTATTCCGTAATTATACTTTGTAATATAAATAATATGCCTAATAATAAGGCATTTAAAACATTGTTACAGGGTAAATAAAAAAAATCCGGTGATAATTACTTCAATTTTCGTTTTAACTTACTTGAAATGAGGGAAACGTGGACGAGGTTTGTCTTAGCCGGATTTAAGTAACTTTGGTCGGCTAAACAATACGTTGGTTCATCGTACATTAAACTAATATTTCCCGTAGTAATAGTAGTGGAGCAGCAATTTGGATGATGAATAACAGCGGTAATGTTATTATAAACTTTTTCCAAGCCATAGAACAAGAATACGCGAATCACCACCTCCATTTTTAACCGTAAAAGTAAAACTTTTTAAAAGTAGGGAGGAAAAAATGAAGAACTAAAATGCGAGTACGCTAAAACACGTTTTTACTGTTGCAGTTTTTAAAAAAAAAAATGTTTCTGTGTATTGTTTAAATCAGTTCTGGTGATTGGTTACTTTTGATTCTCAGGATTGTCAAATGGCTTATTGTGAATTTTCAATCTGACAACACGGGGTAGTTTAAAACTCTTGTTAAAAACATTGATAAAAAATAATAAATTAGTCATTTAAGCAATTTTTCTTGTTTCTTTTGAAAGTAAGAAAAAAACGTTGATTTAAAAGAAACTTGCTGATCTAGTAAAAATGGAAACAAAAATCAAATGAAAATACGTAGTAAACGTTAAGAATAAAGATGTTAATGACTTGTAACAATAACACAAAACACAGTTCAAATGCCCATTGTAACTGGTTCTAAGTAAAATTCAAGTGGTTAAGTTGTTTAATGATTCACGATTAATTTTAAGGACATTTTTATTGCTTTTTATTTTAAGATTTTTTAAAAGTAATTATTTGTATAGTGGCCCATTAAAGGGTATCGCAAGGAAAATATCAAAACAACTTGTCGAAAAAAAATAACAACATGACGTCAATGCTACGAAAACCATTTAATATTTTGTAATGCTGAAAACATATTTTCTCTTTATCAAAAATTAATTTTAAAAACGCCTTTAATGTCAAATTAAAATTGTATTTTGGGTAAATACGCTTTGTTAAAAAGCATTTTTATTTTGTTTATGTTTTAAACTTTAAACAATTATTGACTTTTCCCATTTTTGTTACAATATTTATTTATCTGAATTATCATTTTGTTAATCATTCATTTTATAAGGTTATTGCATTTATTTTTTTATTGTTGGAATAGTATAAATACTGGCGTTTCATAAATTCAAATCATAACAAACATTTTTTTTCTATTTAATATTCAGAGTAACAATTTAAACATTTTTTTTTGGTTAATATTAAAATAATCATGTTTAACTATTTTTTGCTGTTTTTCATTTGTGTTTTCGCTGCTTCCGATGCCATCATTTTAACTCGTTGTCAGTTAGCCACTCAGCTCTACAGATATCACGCAATTCCCAAGAATCAATTGGCTCATTGTAAGTCTTAAAATGTTTTTCTTTTTTAAATTACCGTAGAAATAAAAATTAATTCTAAATTTAATAAGGGGTTTGTTTGGCCGAAGCTGAATCTGTTTTGAACACGGCTGCTATTAGTTCTACTGCTGCAAATGGCCACAAAAACTACGGCTTATTTCAAGTAAATTACCTTAAAATAATTCTCGTTACACGCGCATTTAAATGTTTGTTTTCATTTGCAGATTAATAGTTATAATTGGTGTTCGGGAGGACCCAAAAGCTTTTATAACCAATGCAACGTAAAATGCGCAGGTATCAATTAAAATACTAAATGGCCATAAATAATTGAATTTATTAATTTTTAAATACACCTGCAGCTCTGATTAACACCAATCTCAATGACGACATCAAGTGCGCTAAGTTTATTTATAGTAAACAAGGCTTCAATGCTTGGTAAGTATTTTTGATTTAATTATTGTACATGTATTATGAACTTATTTATTTTGTGTTTAGGACTGGATGGAAAAATCAATGCCGCGGGAAAAACATTAGCAAATACATCGCTGGCTGTAAATTATAAAAATGTGTTTTTCTTTTAATGAAAATAAATGTTTGAATTAAAAATAACAATTGTTATTCACAATCAATTTGGTAAATACTGGATTTTACTCCTTCTAAAACTTAAATTTTATGCAAACGACATAATATTGAATAGCTGAAGTTGTTTTTTTTTTTTCAATATAAAAATATGTCGCCGTACTTAATATACAACTGCACTCAGTAAAAGTACTGGTATTTTTTTTACGTTTACACACTGCATTAAATTATTTTTTTTAAAAATATAACAGCAATTTTTGAGTAGCCAAATATGGGAGTTTACAACAGCATAAAATTGTTTTTAATCTTTTTTATTTTTAAAGTTTTCATTTAAAAAAAGTCAGCACTTTATTTCCTTAAGAATAGTTAAAAATTATTATTACTGTATTTATAAATAAGTTTTGAAACTTCATAATTCAATGTCGCGGATCGCCATACCTAATAATTGTAATCATTTAAATATCATACTTATTCAAAAACCCATTTTTTAAATTTTAATAATTTATAATAAACTATGCATAAATCATTTTTTTCGCTAAAATGTAGACAAATATAAATTAATTTGTTTAAAGTTTTATTTTGGAAATTTAAGGTAAAACAATATTAAAAAGAAATAAAACAATGGGATAAATTAAAATAAATTTTAATCAAAAATACAAAACTGCAAAAAAATAAATTTGCATAAGATTTATAATATAATAATCTCATAACGTATTTTTAATTAAAAAGTCAGGTCCCAGCAATTTGAAAGCGTTTCTTTGGGTTTTCAAACGTGACTGCTTTCGGATCAAATTCGTCCAGCTGAAAGTCTTCAATTTTAAACTCTTCGCCCATTAAACCTCGCAATTTCTCCTTTAAATATTCTTCATTGTGTTTATAGGCCTCCACAAAGTCTAAGAAGAAGA
>JAQGAY010002027.1:0-11943 GCA_034698085.1 Polydesmus angustus
ATCTTCTTCTAAAACGTTAGAATTATCATCTTCTAAAACGTTAGAATTATCTTCTTCTAAAACGTTTGAATGATCTTCTTCTAAAACGTTTGAATGATCTTCTTCTAAAACATGTGACTGATCTTCCCCCAAAACGATCAAATTATCTTCTGCTAAAACATTTGAATCATTTTCTTCTAGTATATTTGAATCCGAATCTTGCATTAATTCATCGACGGTATTATCTATTACATTCTCGTCCACAATTTCGTAAGTATTGTCTTCTTCAATAGTTTGATTACCTTCCTCGTCAGTTTGTTGATCTACAAATAATTTGACCACGTTATCGTCTATATTACTCTCTATTCCGCATTCCGAGTCGTCAACTGTAATTTCGATAACTGAGTTATTATCTTCCTCCACAGCGACTTCTTCCATCGAATCGCTGCAAACAACTGCGTAAAGCTGCTCGTGTTGTTGTAATTGTTGCGTTTCATCTTGCGAATCGTTTAAATCTAACGTCGTTGTTTCTATTATTTGGGTTTCTAAATCCATGGACGACGAAACTTCGTAGGAACCAGTGTCAATGACCACATTTTCATTGTCAAATACCGATATAGGAACCTCTACCAGCTCCTGGCTCTCCTCGTCCATTGTTGAGATTAGCACAGTTTCACTCTCCATTTCTAAGTACGCTTCTTTAAACTAAAAATAAGAAACATAACGTAAGTTAACGTGCAAATGAGCGCAGAAAAACTTAACTCGGTTACCGATATTCATCTCTAATTGAAAAGCGAGCGCGCAAATGCGTAATATGGCGGATAATAGGTGTTTCGTGAAAATAAACCTTACGAAAATAAATAAGATAAATAAATCGTAACAATGCTTACGTCGTTTTATAATTAATATAACTATAATAACATTGCAAATATAATTAAATAAAAAATTATTTTAAATTCTATCTCGTGCATTTACTTTACCCCCCGCGGCCAAGCAGCACAAGCTTCTTCTGTATTCTACGTTTACATACCTCAGTACAAACGCTCAAGCTAACGTCTACAGAATGTTTCAACGCCAATTCTTAAAAATTGCTTCCGTAATTTACCGTTACGTAAATATCGATAGTGACGTCAATTTGTAAGTTGCGCGCCCATTTGTATGACGTATGGTGACATTGCAGGGAAAAGTCGTAGGTGGAGCAAACAGCATAAAAGAAGAGGATTATTTCAAATTCCACCAATCACAGTTAACATTTATTTGCGTCATAAAGTTGTAAACTTTGCTAAAATTTCAATGAATTAAACTTTATGGATTTTCGCATACTGTCCCAAATTCATTTTTAAGCATTCACCAACGTATTTTAATCTTACTGTAGTTAGTTATTTTAAGTCCGCGATTAACCTTTCAAATAAATAAAAATATTATTGTACTATTAAACATTTTTAAGATAATTATTATACGAAGTTGTTGTTTATAAATAAAAAAGATTAATTTTAATATAATTTTTGTCACAGAAATTTTTACATGATATATACATGTACATTACTACTTAGCTTTAAATTTACCAAACATATAATACAAATAATTTACCATGCCAATACATAATAATTAATTAACAATATTAGACATATTTTAGACCAACAACGTTTAGAAAAATACTTTTTTTTAAAAAAAAAAACCTTAACAAAACCAATTTCAACAGCAATAACCCTGTCATGCAACTTCTTTTACAATCAACCTACTCGTAGGACAAATAAAATCTTTTTAAAGTTTGAAGCTGCCATATTTGGTTTTGATTCGTATGACTATCACTGCATTTTATTATTTTTAAATATAATATTATTAATCGTGATGAAATTCGATATGTAGACATTTCATATCGCATATCATTTAACTGATACTTTCCAATGATCCAAATTGGTCAAAGTTGACAGCAGCTGCAGGAGATTGCATATCTTGCATTTGTTCCGTATAATATTGCTGAGTGTCGAGATAATTTTTTAATTTCAAAGGTAAAGGTAACATCGCAATCAAGTCTCTCCGCACAGCTTTTAAAATCACAAACCTATTCATAAAAACGGTTATTTTTAAAACTTCAAGCTTTATATTATTTTATAAAACATTAAATAAAATTGATAAAAAACCTGCACATATGCTGTAAAGACTGAACTCTTTTAAACCTAGAGACAGGGTACAACAGCTGTACTCTCATCGGCCCAAGTGCGGGCCTCCGATGAAGAAAAAATAAATAACGACCGCTCCGACTATGTCGAACTGCATTCTCAATAAATTCTACAATCGTGTGACTTTTAAATTTCGTAAAAGATCCAAAACTAAAATTTCCTAAAATAAAAACAATAACCTAGTTGTCATTTTTAAAACAATTATTGTAAACTTTTCCAGTTTAATAACCATGATCGTGCTCAATCCTGACGTGACGAACAAATCCGTTGAGTTTAAAAGTCAAACTGAAAATATAACGTTCATCGGAGCTATCTCTCACCACAAAAGAGCCATCCGGTTCGCTTGACAAGATTTTTTCGGCCATTTCCCCGCTGATCGGACCCCAATACCAACCACACTAAAAATAATTAAGTCATTCATCATTTTTAATTAATAAATATCAAACGTTTTAATTAGTTATAAAACTTACATCTTTAACTTTGCATATGCTGACGGCAAAATCTGGAACAATTCTTTCCGACGCCGCTAATGCTTCCAAATCATTTGAAGACTTAGTTTCATCTGAAATTGCGGTTAAAAAAAATGTTATACGCTACGGTATTAAAAATTAAATTAAAAAAAATTCTGAAAACAGAAAATAAAAATCACCTTCGCCGTTTGTTAACGTAGGCGCAGATTTATTATCTAGTTCATCATCAGATTTTTCGCTGGGTAATGGAGGAAGAGCTCGATTTACGATGGACGAACTAGGTTCCCGAGAATCGTCGCTAAACTCTAAACTTCTTTTGACGCTGCTCGGGTGAGGTAGGCCGCTGGAGAAATTATATGACGATGCCCCATCTACTTCAGCGTTCGTACATTTTCCAAGACCTAACCAATGACACAACGTATGTTTCAATGATCTGGAATTAGGCGAACGTTCAGTAGGCGAATTTTGACGATGTGAATAAAGTCGTTGAGGTACTCGATGATGATATAGCGCGTTCGATTCAATGATTTTGCTATTTTCAACAGCGTGCGCGTCCCCTCTTAATTCTAAATCTTCATTTTCTTGATAAATTTTATCTTCCGCAAGTTTTCCTTTGGAAAACCCGTGAATTTTATTTGGCACCTGATTGTCATTAGATTCTGTGACGGGAAATTCCCAATCATACAGAGATAACTGCACGTCTTCTAATGTCATATGAATCGGTTCCTCGTCCGTTACTCCCCAAGACTCATTCTCAACTTGCTTCGAACAACCGCCGTTTATATTCAAACACCGTATGTCGTCGCTTTTAGGACTGCTAGTATCGACGTCAATGTTGACATTTGGCTCAAACAAACTCTTTTCGCCCATCTGATTTTCATCATTCAAACTAGAAGATTGATTAGAAGCACCCTTATTTGAGGTTTGATCGGTTGAATCGTTAACCGAAACGTACAAATTATCATTATGTTCAATCACGTTATTTACATTAATTAAATCTGGTTTATTCGCGTTATCTTCGTGTTCCGCTTGCTTATCCTTGGCCGTTTTCGCAATTTCGTCGAGCGAATTGTTTCCTTCCGTATATCCAATTACTAATATCTCGTCAGACTCTAACGTCAAATCTTTCACACTGTTCCTACTCAATAAATCGTCCAAGTTAATATTCCCATTTTCGTGCTGAAAAACGATCTTGTTCGAAGACGACGTATCACTTTCACTTCGGTCTACCTGATTGACATCATCCATTACAACTGATCTTCTATTAGTAGTAGCCGAATTCAGCTTCAAAGTTGGCATAGCTTTGCTATTTTTAGAACTCGTAACATCTCGACTCTACGAATATATTTTTTTAACGAAGCCGTAAACCACACATTCTGCTAAAAATATGCGGTATGATGTATTCCCGATGATGAAATTAGGGACAGTTCATTTTGAACTCCTAAGCCTTTTTCGCCATAATATTAATATCGCCATCTGAAATGCAATTTAAGACACTTTATTTCTTCAGGAATCTTAAGACATCTATAGTGTTAACAAAACTCACAAACTTTTAAGCTTTAAAAAGATTGAAATGAATTAAAATAATATAAAATTGTGAATTGGAATAGTTACCCACTGATCTTTCTGAACTAGTTCTTCATTTTATAAAATTTAAAGCCGGTAGATGGCGCCACTTCCTATTGAACATCAGCTGATAAATATTTTCGATAACTTTTAATAAATTTATTATTGTTTTCATAGGTTGTTTGTTTTTTTAATTATAAAATTATTGCTATGCTATTAACAGATTCGTTTTTAATCTAAGTAATTTAACACTCGATTAAAATGAGGAATTTTTATCTGACATTAACAAAGGGGCTATTGAAAATTTAAATATCAATCAAAATCAATGTTTATTGTAGATCCACACGTAGCAACAGGACGCAAGGGTCTTGTTATTGACATATATTATCTCGTCTATTAAATTTAAATTAGATTAATAATTAAAATTATTAGGTATTAAAAATGTTTAGCCATAATTAAACAAATATAGTTTATTTTTTCGAAAGTTATTTATTTAGTTGTCTCGTGTAAATTAACCTGGATGAGTGAAGTGCACATGTAGGGTAGGCTTAATTATTTTTTTTAAAATTTGTGCTATTTTTAAAAGACTTTGTAAAGAGACCTATATTTTAGTAAGTTTTAACGCACGTGTGTCATTTGCATAGATGTAAAATAAATTGATACTTATTAACAAGCATTTTTATTAAATTGCACAGCTTGTGGTACAAATTCAACATTATTTACAAGCAATTGTGTCATATCAATGGCATTTCAGAGGATTAGGAAATTGACGTCACTTAGCCATTATAGTACAGTAATAATTCTATTCGCACATGTTTTCATCAATTCCATTTATCAATTGTATGAACAAGAGTGCATGACGTATTAATATCGAAAATATTCTCTCTACCTCGCTCAATTATTGAGGTTAATAGATAAATTTTCATACTGTAAAGACACGTAGTTTTTCGCCAAAGCAGATTTATAAATTTCCCGAGCCCCTTTTTTGTACTTAATACTGTACTGCATATCAAATTTAATATTCTTCGAATTTATTTGCTTCTAGGTGGTCATTTCTTAGCAATTAGAACGATTCATAATATTATGGCAGTAAAACCAAGACCTTTAGTTTTGTGTGGACCCTCGGGAAGCGGTAAAAGTACCCTCATGAATTTATTGATAAAAGAGTTCGGAGATTGCTTCGGATTTAGCGTATCACGTATGCTTTTAAATATTAAAGGTTTAAAAAGTTCAAGAATTAATAATACTTTACCTAATTATATTATTAGATACGTCCAGAAAACCAAGACCGGGTGAAACAGATGGGAAAGGTGATTTAAAGTGAATAATATTATTGCGCACGGCCGGTTTCCAAAAAAATTAATTTAAAAGTGAATAATTAATTATTTTTTGTAGAATACCATTTTGTAAGTCGTAAAGATTTAGAAGATGCCATCACAAAAGGAGAGTTTTTAGAGTCTGCAATTTACTCTGGAAATTTATATGGAACTAGGTATTTTCAAAATGACAACTTTGAAAAATTAAAAACATTAAATTAATGCTGTACTTTGTTGTTGTTTTTTTTAATATATTATAGCAAAGCATCCGTTAGGGCTGTGCAAGATGCAAACAAAATTTGCATTTTAGATATCGACGTTCAAGGAGTTAAATCTATTAAACAATCGGACCTAGATCCAAAATATGTTTTTATTAAACCTCCAAGTCCTGAAGAAATGGTAATGCACTTAATGGGACTTTGGTCTTCCTTTCACTAAAACTGGAGATATTTTTTAGGAAAAAAGGTTGAGGGACCGAGGAACCGAAACTGAAGAAAGTTTACGAAAACGACTAGCAACTGCCAAAGAAGAAAATGAATATGGTTTGGAGCAATTAATTTCATCATTGGATATGACCTAATCGTGTAAAAACTTTAAATGTTTCAGCCAAACAACCAGGAAGTTTTGATATTATAATTGTGAATGACATAGTAGAGAAAGCCTACCAACAACTAAAGAATTTCATTGAAGATGACATTGAAGCAGTGAAACGAAACCAAAAAAACTGATCCAAATTAGAATCAATGAACATTTTTAAATTTTTTTAAAGGATTTTTTTTTTTATTGACGTATAGGGTTACTTTATATTTGGGTTGGTCAATTACTGTATAATAGCATTTTCCTCATGTACGATAACTATTTTTTTGATAAAATAATAATTATATAATTATCATACATTCCTTTAAATTAATTTGTTAGTTCAGGAGATGATTTGGACGAGTTTCTAGATGCTTCCTAAAAATAATGTGAACGATTTACGAAAGTTAAATTTCAGGATAATAGTTTTATCGCACAATTGTTTTGTTCGTCAATTTAAATAAAAACGTTTTTTATTTAATTAGCAAAATAATTGTATTCTAAAATAAGTTAATTCGACTTGTAAATTAATTATGTTGTGATGACAATAGTAATAATGATTTAAATAGATAAACTATGCTTCAGCTATATTGTGGACGGAATATAGTCAATAACAATTTACATAACATCGACTGTAACAAGTTTGCGCTTGGTAATATTTTATGTATGTTTTTGTATAAATTAATTTGAGGTATAAAACTCTATAAAGTAGCTGCCATTTCGCTTGGAGGAAGACATTAAGTAAATAGATCTCAAGTATTATAATAGTTTTTCGAACCTACGGTACAATAACTACATGGATCTAAATTTTAAAAACTAAAAAAAAGAAGTCATTTGAAAAATCTTTACAAAAATCACCGAAATATTAAAAAAAATAAATGTGTATAAAATAAATTTCGTTTCTTAAAAATAAATTCGTTAAAAGTTAGTCATCTAAAATCGTTAAGAGATTCCTCAAAAGAGCGTTGATTACGATTTTTCACCTCTATACAGTATTGTACAATCAAGAAATTGTACACAATATTCATTCACATACCCGATTCAGCTATCCCTTCATCATCTGCAAATTAATAATGGACATTTTATATCGTGGTGTACATTCTAATTAAAATTATTACAGAATAGAAAAATAGTCATCTAAACAGACCTAAACCGAACCAAAATAAAACCGCGGTGAGCATGGTAGAGCAAATAAGGATTTAAGCGAGATCAGATTCTGATAGGCAAGATTAAAAAAAGGCATCAAAGAAATACCAAACCTAAGAATGTCATGGTAGTAATATTTGCGACAGCTATTTAAGACTAAGCAAGCATTAAATCTTAAAAGTTGCAAATGCCTCCAAACAATACCAAACAAAAAAATATTCAAACTTTGGCTTCTTGCAACTTTTAAGATAGTGATTAAATAAATATTCGTTTTGGTATTGTACCTTCAAAACCTTCGTTGTCATGGATTTCATTTCGTGGAGGATTTTCATCTTCTTTACCTTCCAACACACACACTAAGCACTGATGAATGCAAATATATTGTTGCTGAAAAAATTTAAAAGAAAAAAGATTGGTTGTAAAATTTATCTTAATCAGGGAAAATTAAAATCCTTTACCTCTGTTTGTACCATCCATACTCTTTCTTTCCTCATTTCAAATACAATTCCAAATATATCAACATAATCGTATTTCGTTATATGTTGTAAAATCCTATCCAGAGCGATAAATGTACCCGAACGACCCACTCCTGCACTGCAATGGCAAACTATGGGTCGTTGATCGGGAGGGTTTCGTTCCCGAAAAGCCCTAACAAAACGAATTAACGTTTGTGGAGGGTCAGGAACCCCAAAATCAGGCCAAGTTGTAAAATGATAATGCTTTACCATCCGTGATGTATCCCCCTTATAATTTAATTACCGGAATAAACTTATATGTCTTTAAAATTAAAAACTTCAGTAAAAATGTGCATACCCTGCTGACTTTCATTTCAGTAACAGTCCAATCTGGGTATTGGGATTCATTAAGGATTGTAACTTGAATATCCCCATAATATACAGGCTGAGTGTCGTATGGCCAATAATGATCACATTTTTCCTATAATAAAAAATGCAAATTGTAAAAAAATAGATAAATAAAATAAAATTGAAGACTTACTCTGCCTTTTTCAATACACCGCGTAAGCATAACAACGGCTCTAGAATTTTGTTCCCAAACCATTCTCCAAAAATCGTCATGAGTGCTGTGCAATGGTCCCTGAGTAACGATAAACTCTCTGGGAGAGTTAAATCCTGGCACATAATTGGCGTTTACATAGTCAGATCCTTCTTCATCGTCCGTTGGAAGAAGTTTCACTCTCGAGTGATCATAAGGAAGAATGTTAGTAAATCGATTTTTTGGTCGATTAACTGGAAGATCAGCGGCAGCGCACGACTCGTCGCGACCGACGTGCTTGAGCTCTTCATATTCTTCCGAAAATCGAAAATCTGAATCTGCAGACATAAGTCGAAAATGTTCGGCAAAATCTTTTAATTTGACCGGTCGACTAAAATTAATAAACAATAAATTATTAATTTCCAATAGCGTAATAACTTAAATATTGTAGCTTACCTTATCTCGATAATACTTTCTGGAATTGAAAGATTGTCGTCTTTGCTTCGAGTATTGTTTGTCTTTTTTACAAAAGGTCCCATTTGTTTTTTTCTTAAAATTATAAAAATAGAAACAGCAATAGCCAATATAAGAATAGGTACAAGAACTCCAATTACGACCGCAGAGACGCTACCGCCGTCTTCGTCTGCAATAATAAATAAATGTTTTTTTTTAAAAAAAATTAAGCTTTACCGATGTAGTGAATTACCCGTGTAAATTGGAGCTGAATTAAATGTATCAGTAAATTTTTCTCCAGAAGTGAAAGCTCGAACTTTAATTTTGTAAACCTTGCCTGGTCTCAACGGGCCATTACAAAAACCTTTTTTTCCGATGCAACTAGTGTCTACTCCTACTTCAAATTCTTCAATAGATGTTCCATTAAATGGATAATAAGGTTCTGTGGCTTGGTACGGTGGCCATATTTTGTAATCTTGAACGTCTTGCCAGGAAGGCAAGTCCAGCCCGTTGGAATCTTTTTCTTCATCTTCAACTACTACGATCGCGTAAGCCATTACTGGGCCGTTGCTATTACTAAAATAACTTTTTCGATAACGAATTCGTATTGTGTTGGAGGTTCTTGAAACCTCGGTTGGAAAAACATGTTGGCTTGGTTTTGGAGGCGCTAAATTAAATATGTTTCATTAAAACATAATTCTGCATATAAATGTAAAACTACTTACCCCAAATCGGTATGTCTTCTTGGATTTCAGTCGTAGGCCCATAACCAACTTGAACAATAACAAATTTTTAAATAAAAAATAAAATAACAATGATAAAAATGAGTTACCTTTAGTTTTAGCTTGTATTTTAAAAACGTAGCTTGCGCCTGGAATTAATTGAGAGATTGTGCCGCTTGTATCTTTAGATGTAAAGTCTTGAGATAAAATGCGAGGCGAATTAACTTGATTGTAATTTATAGTATAACCAACTAAAACTCCATGTCTATCATCTACCGGTATTGACCAAGCCAAAGTCACTTCATTCGGTTTTATGTCTTTTGCCTCAAATACTCTGACTTTGCCAGGCACCGATTCTGCGGTCATAAATGTTTTAGAAAACGGTTCAGATGTTTTTAAAATGGTAGCTTCAGTTCCACTTCTAACAACAACTGTAAAAGTGTACTCTCTATGGGGTTGAAGATAAGTAATAGTAATTCGTCCAAATGTTGTAATGTTTTGAATAAGTCGATTATCACCGCTGAGATATTGAACCTGATAAGCGTCATGATCGCCAGGAGGTGAATCCCAAGAGAGCGTAATTTCAGTGTCAGTTACTGCAGATGCTTCAATATCGCTGATGCTTTCAGGATCTAAACACAAAATCGAAAATTAAAAAAAAAAAACAATGTATATCAACTTTAAAAATAAAAAAAATGTTAAAGATCTTACGCAAACGTTCTTGTCTATAAAGGGGCACACTAGTAATTCCACCGCTCACAGTCCAAACCGACACGTTATATAGACGACCAGGTACTAAATTGTGAAACGCTACAAATCTATTTGTATCATTCACAGTTTTCTCCTAAAATTAAATTAATTTGAATATTCCATAATAATATATTAGAATTCGAAAAATATAGAAATACCTGAACAGGTACATTAGGATCGCTTAATTGGAATCTATATTTATCAAACACAGATGCAGCAGCAGGTGTCTGAGTAAACCGCAATCCTAATGTTCTTTTGTTTTCACTGATAAAAATAAATGAGACGTCGGAATTGATGACAGGAACTGTAAATAAATTCTACAAATTACAACTTAATCTTCATTAAAAATTATCGGTCTTACCTGTTCTTGCTTCAATTACAAATGGATCACTCTTCTCGCCATAGCTTACACTATGAAAAATAAAACGATAACCTTCACCAGGTTTAAGTTCTCCAACAACAACAGATGCTTTTTCTTTGCTTGTTCCATTCGTGTAAATTCGTTTTACTAGTTCTTCACTACCGCTTAAAGGTTTGTAGGTAACGGTGTAATGGTCAATATGCCCGACAGGAACAGCCCATTCAAAAGTAACATTTAAAGTATCCAATATTGTTTCAACTCCTCTCAACGCATTCGGTTCTAAATATTACTAATTTACAAACAAACTTATCTAAATCAATTGCGATTAACTTACTGATAACTTGTTGTAATTGTTGATAATCCTTACTTTCCAAGCGATTGCTGACAGAATACACAGAAATTTGATATTTAAATCCCGGTATCAAATCATTAATTTTCACTTGTTCAATTTTTAACCCTTCTGCAATTGAAATACTGTATTGAATGATATAATAAATAAATGAATTAAAAATTTAAATTTACCTATTCTAGTCCATTTGTCTGCTGGGTTAGACGCGGAGCGATAAGCAACTACGTAATGATCGAATAAAGAACCTGAAGGTCTTTTCCACTTTAAGGTCAATGATGTGTTAGTTGAAGATTCAATTTCCAAATGATGCGGCGGTTCCGGGTCTAAAGTTAATTTTAAAGTTAAAAAGTCATTGAAAAATACAACACCAAAACTTACAAACTGTTTGTTGACGAACGTAAGCTTCACTCCAAAGATTATAGCTAATAGCATACACTTTCACAGTATAAGTAGCACCAGGATAAAGATTTCTTAAAGTAGCTTTGCCATCAGTTGTAAAATGTTTTACGCTCTCTCCAGTGTCGTTGCGAGTATACATAACGGCAAACGAATCTTGAAGACTAGTCACATCGGATTTCCAAGTAAGATTTAAACCACGATCGAGCGGCTCTAAACCAACAATTAATGGTGGAGCGGGACCTATCACAAAACATTTTAATCAGAAGTTGTTTATAAATAAAAATTATAAATTTACCAGTTATATGGTAAATAACTGCAGGTTCACTTTCAACTCCGTGACTAACTGCTGTCACGGAAATTGAATAATTGCGACCTCCAAACAATTTCTTTAATTTTAATCCACTAGATCTTGTCGTAAGGATATCCCCATCACCATTCAGTGAATCCATTTCTTGATATCGCAACTACAATGTAATCAAAGCGTTATGCTGTATTTAAAATTGATAAAGCCTTAAATAAATTTTAAATATTACTTTAAATAGATCTTGATAACTCGCATTATTGATTGACCATTGAACCATAATTTCTCCAAAATCATTTGAGGTAGCATTTAAAGCGTAAACAGGAAGAGGTCCTTAACAATAAAATGTTAATTAGAATATAACAGAAGTAAATTGAAA